>ML811032.1:9346-25934 GCA_009831015.1 Picea engelmannii
GACAATTGAGAAGTCAAGTACATACGGTACCCTCAAACGAGGTTAAAAATTAGACTTTCTAGCTTTAGTATTTGTAAATTTTTCAACGAGATAATAGAAAATTTTGGGTTTTATTTACACAACTTGCTCAGTCATATTGGCAGACCCTTGTTCAGGAATTAGGGACTACTACTACTATTACTATTTATTCCTTTATAACACACATCCATTTCAATCCCACAATCATATGCTAATATACATTTAATGAAAAGAGGCTAAGAATTTTCCCTGTGGATGGCCATATTGATCTATACATTTGACCAACTTAATTCATAAAGACAAGAGTGGAGTACCCATCTGGCCATTTTTGCTTAACCCATTAATCAAGACATTATATGTTATAAGATCAGGGACAAGCCCAGATATAACTGGCATATCCAATACCTTGTTGTCTTTATTTGTTCTTCCCACTCTGCATAGGGCAACAATAAGTTTTCTGCAAGTTATAGCATTGGGAATGTGATGCTTTTCCACCATTTGATCAAGAAGATTAAAATCTTCTGCCAGTCTACCCGATTTACACAGTTTGTGTAGCAGTTTATTGTTAGAGGCTTCTTCCAATTCCAAATCCCCTAACAGATGATTTGTGGGGACATAATCCTCTAGTGAAGAGACTTGGGGGAGGATCATTCTGATTGTCTAGTCTTTAGAAAAGTCCAGAGTGTTATTTTTACCAATCAGTTAGTAGCCTCATCATTGCAGTGATATGATTCGTTGTAAACCATCTTTCATACCAGGATAGATAGTTTTAGGGGTTTTTTGTGGCTTATGCAGGAAATCTCAGTACTGTTAAAATCTCTGCATACTGACAATTGAGAAGTCAAGTACATACGGTACCCTCAAACGAGGTTAAAAATTAGACTTTCTAGCTTTAGTATTTGTAAATTTTTCAACGAGATAATAGAAAATTTTGGGTTTTATTTACACAAGTTGCTCAGTCATATTGGCAGACTCTTGTTCAAGAATTAGGGACTACTACTACTATTGCTATTTATTCCTTTATAACACACATCCATTTCAATCCCACGATTGTATGCCAATATACATTTAATGAAAAGAGGCTAAGAATTTTCCCTGTGCATGGCCATTTTGATCTATACATTTGACCAACTTAATTCATAAAGACAAAAGTGGAGTAACTAGGTCACCATCCTTACTACATCAACTTTATAAGTAGACATTGTCATTGTGCTTGGGAACCAACTCAAGCACTCCACATCAGATTTGTATGCCTCAGTCTCCAATTCCTCAGGATGTTCTTTCAAATAATTCAACTAATTCTAGGCCTTTGGAAATCCTATGTTGTCTGCAACAATGCATGTTCCTTTGCCAAGCATGCTTCTCTCCTTAAGTAACATAAAATCTGGCAAATAACAATGCTTGAAGTGATCCATGAAAATGAAATCAATTGATGAGCCTGCCATTTCATTAAGGAACTCATCTAATTCATCAAGCACTTCAATCAATGTTCCTTTCAACACTGTCACCTTTGAGGACAATCTTGATGAAGACAAATCAACATAAAATTCTATTAGAATTTAATTCATGGAGACATGCCCATTGATAGGCTCTAGTATAAGACTAGATTCAACAAAACATTTGAAGTATGATCTAGATTACAGGTGTTCTAAAATTCTCGAGGACAAATTCATACAAGAGTTTATTAGCAATAAAATTTCGAACATGCCCATTACTAGCATTAAGTCATAAGGCTACGACACAACAAAATATTTGAAGTAGGTTCAGCATTAGAGGCACTCTAAATTGAATATTGTGTGTTTATGATTTGTAATGAGAATATGCATTAGAAAGCAATTTGGATAAAAAAAATTGTCCATTCTCATTCTGATGAAAATATGAAAATAATATATTGATATGTTGTGGGGCTCAGAAGCGATTACAACTACATTTTAATGAAAGAACTTCCATTAAAGAAAAATACGCATAGAAATGCTTCCGATAACCAAAACAAGTGAAAAAATGCTATGCTTTTGAGAACCAAAACAAGTGAAAAAAAATTAACAATAGTTCAATATACACATAGATAAGGAAGTTTCATTGAAAAAATAATGGACTTGTGTTATAAGGAAAGAGTGCTTTCAACAGAAAAAAAATGCACTGGTAACATCTGGAAGAAGCCTTGGAAAACTGGATGAAGGATAAAATAATGTATGTTTGTCAAAATGTAGATGTTAAGTACCTGAATAGATATACAAATATAATCACCACAAATACTGAATACACAATAGATCAACAGAGCAATATAAAAGAAACACATTTTATTATAAAAACCCTTTAGGTAGGGAAACACTATACAATGGATCCTATTATGGAAAAGGTCATCCCCTATTCACTTGCCTCTTCGAGGGGGCATCGTCCTATTGAGCTACTGCTCCAAATATAATAGTTCTCTTCATATCCCATTACATTGCTTGAACCCATTTATATAGTGCTAGCATCACCTAAGAACATTCTAGAGGAGAAATCTTCTAGAAGTAGAACCTTCTAAGAAGTTATCTTACATTATTATATCTAACTACCCATTTATTATATCTAACTACCATAGTGGGTCTTATTTCATAATATAGTGGACCTAGTCCACCTTACATTGAATGGTCTCCACTATTATCACTATGGGCCCTCTGGCCCCCCCCACTACCTCTCTAGCTACCTTACAGTCCATCCCCCTTATGAAAGCGTTGTCCTCAACGATTGATGTACAACCATATACCAGGGTCCCATGGATAAGTGTGGACCATAGTGCTGAAGTAGACTAAAGAAACAAGGTCCCATTGAGAAATGGTAGCCACCATGCTGAAGTAGTCCAACCTCCATTGTAAACCAGGGTCCCATGTCCAATTTCTCATGTGAACCCCACATGGAAGATATCAACACCTAATAACCATATGAAAATGATGCTCCCAATACTGACACCTATCATGTGGATCCAAATAAGAATATTCATCCACATAGGGAGATGATCAAAGATGAATCTGGAAGGGACTATATCATTGTAGAATATGTAGGTTGGATGTTGGTAACTAGCTCCTTATGTGAGACATTGATGTTCTCTACAGAAGGTGGAGTATAGTCATCAAATAAAATATGGAAGTGTTTGTCATCCCAAAAACGACAACCATCCATATACCAATCATCGCAATCAGCCTCAAAATCATACCAAGCATATATTTCTTGATTATATTCATCCTCGATGTCCAGCATAAGAAACCTCTGTGACATTTTATCCAAAGAATCTTGAATACTATGAAAACTATCATTGAGGCCATCTACAAAGCCATCCAATCTGTCATTCAATGTGTCAAACAATTGGGCTTTGAATGATTCAGTAATCTGTAGAATTTCTTTGAGGGTTTGAGAAGAAATAGCCATTTGAACACCTTGTGAAAATTTATGATCTCTGCAGTCTCCTTTCCATCACGAAAAAAACCCAAAAAATAGAACAATAAATTACTGCAGAAAATTGCGGCGTTTTTCGGAAAAACCCTGAAAAACTATTGAATTTAAAATGCTCATAACTTCACTTCCCAGACTCAGTTTCGGCTGATTTTTTTTTTCTGAAATTGGGTGAAATTGTGAGAGGAACTCAGATCTATAATTTTTTGGGGCAAATTCGACCTCCAAATGTTATAGAAAAAAAAATCGCGCCATCGTCCGCGGAAAAAAAAAAAAAAAAACACTGAAAAATTGCAGATTTTAAAACTTCAATATCTTGACTTTTCAGACTCCGTTTCAGACAATTTTTTTGTTTTCAAATTGGGTGTTTTTCTGAGAGGAACTCAGATCTAAATCTGTTTCTACAAATTTTGCACAAAAATATACCAAAATTTTATGGAATTTCGCGGCCTTTTTTTTTTCTTCTTCGAAACAAAATCTGCAAAAATAAAAAATATTTGCCCACAATGTCTGCTAAGGAAAGTGCTTTGATACCACTTGTTATGTACCTGAATAGATCTACAAATATAATCAGCACAAATACTGAATACACAATAGATCAACAGAGCAATATATAAGAAACACACTTTAGTATAGAAACCTTTGAGGTAGGGAAACACCATACAATGGATCCTATTATGGAAGAGATCATCTCCTATTCACTTGCCTCTTCGAGGGGGCATCCTCCTATTGAACTGCTGCTCCAAATACAATAATTCTTTTCATATTCCATTACATTGCTTGAACCCCTTTATATAGTGTTACCATCACCTAAGAACATTCTAGAGGAGAAATCTTCTAGAAGTAGAACCTTCTAAGAAGTTCTTTTACATTATTATATCTAACTACCCATTTATTATATCTAACTACCATAGTGGGTCTTATTTAATAATATAGTGGACCTAGTCCACCTTACATTGAATGACCTCCACTATTATCACTATGGGCCCTCTAGTCCCCTCCACTACCTCTCTAGCTACCTTACAGTCCATCCCCCTTATGAAAGCGTTGTCCTCAATGCTTGATGTACAACCGTATACCAAGGTCCCATGGATAAGTGTGGACCATAGTGTTGAAGTAGACTAGAGAACCAGGGTCCCATTGAGAAATGGTAGGCACCATGCTGAAGTAGTCCAACCTCCATTGTAAACCAGGGTCTCATGTCCAATTTCTCATGTGAACCCACATGGAAGATATCGACACCTAATAACGAACTGAAAATGATGCCCCCAATACTGACACCTATCATGTAGATCCAAATAAGAATATTCATCCACATAAGGAGATGATCAAAGATGAATCTGGAAGGAACAATATCATTGTAAAATATGAAGGCTGGATGCTGGTAATTAGCTCCTGATGTGAGACATTGATGTTCTCTACAGAAGGTGGAGTAGAGTCATCAAATAAAATATGGAAGTGGTTGTCATCCCAAAAATGACAACTATCCATATACCAATCATCGCAATCGGCCTCAAAATCATACCAAGAATATATTTCTTGATTATATTCATCATTGATGCCCGCCATAAGAAACCTCTCCTGCATTTTATCCAAAGAATCTTGAATACTACGAAAACTATCATTGAGGCCATCTACAAAACCATCCAATTTGTGATTCAATGTGTCAAACAATTGGGCTTTGAATGATTCAGTAATATGTAGAATTTATTTGAGGGTTTGAGAAGAAATAACCATCTGAGCACCCTATGAAAATTCATGAACTCTGCAGTCTCACTGTCGTCATGAAAAAAACCTAAAATATATATAACAATAAATTACTGCAGAAAATCGCGGTGTTTTCCAGAAAAACCCTGAAAAACTACTGAATTTAAAATGCTCATAACTTCACTTCCTAGACTCCATTTCGACTGATTTTTTTTTTAAATTGGATTAAATTGTGAGAGTAAATCAGATATGTAATTTGTTTGAGAAAATTCAGCCTCCAAATTATATATAAATAAATAAAAAATCGCGTCATCGTCCGTGGAAAAAAAAAAACCCTGAAAAATTGCAGATTTTAAAACTTCAATATCTTGACTTCTCGGACTCCGTTTCAAACGATTGTTTTTTTCAAATTGAGTGTTTTTCTGAGAGGAAATAAGATATACAACATGTTTCTCCAAATTTTTCACAAAAATATACCAAAAATTTCTGGAATGTCGCGATCCTTTTTTTTTCTTCTTTGAAACAAAATCTGTAAAAATAAAAAATATTTGCCTACAATGTCTGCCAAGGAAAGTGCTCTGATACCACTTGTTATGTACCTGAATAGATATAAAAATATAATCACCGCAAATACACAATACACAATAAATCAACAGAGAAATATATAATAAACACACTTTATTATAGAAACTCTTGAGGTAGGGAAACACCATACAATGGATCCTATTATGGAAGAGATCCTCTCTTATTCACTTGACTCTTCGAGGGGGCATCCTCCTATTGAGCTACTGTTCCAAATACAATAATTATTTTCATATCCCATTACATTGCTTGAACCCCTTTATATATTGCTACCATCACCTAAGAACATTATATAGGAGGAATCTTTTAGAAGTAGAACCTTCTAAGAAGTTCTCTTACATTATTATATCTAACTACCCATTTATTATATCTAGCTACCATAGTGGGCCTTATTTAATAATATAGTGGACCTAATCCACCTTACATTGAATGGCCTCCACTATTATCACTATGGGCCCTCTAGGCCCCCCCACTGCCTCTTTAGCTACCTTACATTGGACGAACATATTTTATTTCTTTTTCTTTTTCTAAATAAAAACACATTGGTTATATTATCTCAAAATGTACAACAGAAGAACAATGTTTGGGTCAACAATCTCTATTGACTCGGACTGGGGCCCTGGTATACAATGGATGAACCCTTCAACTCCAGCAGAGAAAGTAAACATGACAATGATCAGTCAGGCCATGAGTCCGACCTGACTACTGAAAACCCTCTATAAGCATGAAGATAGGTAGTTCACCTACTCATTTAGAAATAATTGCACGAACATCTTGTTTCTCCTTCCTCTTTGGAAGATCCTTCCACTCAGATGAAGGGATCATGCCTAGTGGAGGCTCCTGTGAAACTACCTGCCCATCAATATCACAATCAATGTCTCCCTCGAAAGTAAGGGAAATTTCCATTTCCAGATCAGAGTTCTCTTATTCATGCAGCCTCTTCAACCCTTCTGAAGGGTTGTCTATCTAAATTAGTTGTTTAGTAAAGATGGGTATGATTTGGATGACCACAGTCTGATGTCCATCCCTTGCAGTAGAAGGGGCCATCGACGCCTTAGATGGTGCAGAAATCTCAAGTCGAACTTCTCCCTTTTTTCGAATTGACCTAGGAGTTAGATTCCATCCTCTAGGTTTAATTAGTTTCCCCTTTCTTCCATGGAAAATCTTGGCTTTGGGACATGTATCCTATAAACAACTGGTTGGTTTCTTGACAAGCCCTGCATCTGAATGTTGTATTCTTGTGAGAATAATTCCATTCCTGGAAAATATGATCTGGGAGAGCATGACTCAAGATGAGTTCGACATTGATGCCAGCACAAGAGATAATGCCCGTTTGGGTTGATTGGTCTCAGCCTTCATAAATTTCCCAGGGCATTTCCAGTTAGTTCGAGCACTGGTGGAACCCACAAAAAGGGAATATTGGACATGCTTACCCACATTGGGTGGTAGTAACAGATATGGTAGTAGGATTGAACTCTAAAACCAAGGATTAATGAATAGGCCATGCCTACCCATAAATTAAAGCTATTTTTAAGGGCAATGAATGAATGAAAACAATGTTCAGCTCTGAAATTATGAATGAGAAAAAATAATTAGATCAACCCAAATTTAGCGCCAGTCTTAACCTTGGGCCCCAAAATTACAGAAAATTCAAAAATCATGTAAACAGGCAGGTAGATAGAGAGATAACAAGTTAGTAACAACAAACAAAAGATTAATTGAACATGAACTAGTTTATAGTACATACAACCTTCATTGGTGGACGATGTAATTCAATGATAAGCTGTGGGATAAACGGATACATTGATACAGAGATATGGATTGAATGATGCACTCTATAGATTATTTGAGAACTAGAGCCAAAAGAAACACATGCAGCTGGAAAAGAAGGTTATCTCTCTCTCTCTCTCTATGCAACTCTGTTAACAAAATAATTCACAACATCCCAGACACCAACATGGTCTTAGTTAATATCGGAGATCAAGTAGGGAGAGAGACAGATTTTTTTTCCAAAAAAGTACAATACCCATATTGATGTTATGTTTTAAGACTCTGAGATAACAAAATGATTGACTTATATTACAACTACATAATATTTTACCTGCATGCTCTATCATTTCTCTAGCAATTGCATAGTTATGTGAGTTCACTTCTATAGAAATCAACTTGTTGTCAGGCTTTGCCATCTTGGAAGCAATTATAACGATAGAATATCCATAATAAGTTCCAAGCTCTAAGGCCACTCCGGAGTCAAATTTCTTCACTGCAGCGTCTAGAAGAGAACCCTTCTCATTTCCTAAAATTGCCAGCCAAGTATGGTGAGTAAAACTGTCAATGGCTCTCAGGACAAACTCTGCATTTCCCTTCTCTGCATTTTGTAGGACATAATTTAGTAGGGCTCGCTCTCTGCAGTCATGAGAATGGCCTGTCACACTTGCTCGTTTGTCAATTGAAAATGTCATGTATGACAGAAAACTCGACACAAGTTTGCATGCCATGGTTCTAATTTGTTGAGCAACAGGGTGGTATATCTATAAACTACAATAGAGAGAAATGCAAGTGAATTGTTGTAGAAAAGGAATGTAGAGAGTCACAAAAAAGCAATATGATTCTAATCTTGTAGATATGTTCCATCTGGACAACTCAAAAACAAAAAGAAAAGGTTGGTATTTGACATGGTTTGAGCTCCAAATCAATTTGTCTCCGAATGTTGGGATTCCATGAGAGTCTCATTCGAGTTTTTGATTTTGGGCTTTGTGGGGAATGATCTTCTCTCATTCTGGAGGTGGGAAACAAAGCTACTCAGACTTCTGCACCTACACCTACAAACTATCTAGTTCTTTATTATTCCATTTGTACAGTAACTAAACGAGAGAAACCCAATACATCAGGCATAAGCAATGTTGCAGAACATTTGTTGAGGGCAACGAGGAAGTAACAGAGAATAAAAGGATGAGGTGAGATGTTGATGAGCTGCCATTTAGTATTTATTTAAACTTGCAGAAATGGTGATGGTTTTGGTTTGCTTTACTCTATTCCAAAAATACACAAAATCAGTAGTGGAGTGGGTATCTGTAACACAAAATGCAAGACAAGGATTTGGATTTGGGTTGATTAATTTTGAACTTCACATATTTAGATTGCAATAATGAAAGATTTTGATGCTTACTAGCATTAAACAAAAAGAAATCGTCTGTATAATGCACTGCCATTGTAAATGCAAATATTACAATGAAAAATAGGTGGAGAACGATACTAGGCAATCCATGTAGAAGACATATATTTTATGGGGGGGAATGGGTGTTGCTCTACTGGTCCTCACCTTAATCTGACCGACTGAGGAGCCAACTCTTTCTTCCTTCCATAGTATTAGATCCACTACTATGTCAAAGAAGTCCATTGCAGCTACTGGAGTAGTCTGAATGTTTAGCCTTCTTGTGAAGGCAGTGTTGTATAGGCAATGGAGAAGGTAGCCTGCAGAGTGGTGTAGGAAGGGGAGACAGAGGCAGTGTTGTATAGGCGATGGAAAAGGTAGCCTGCAGAATGGTGTAGGAAGTGGGAGACAGAGGCAAGGAACATTGGTGCATACTCGAGCTCGAAAGACCATCTTATGAAGCGACAATGTATCGAAAGGCCATCTTATGAAGTCGTAATGTCTAGGAAATGGAGGGAAGCAGGTGGTGGAGGGAAGGAACAATAGTGTCAGTTGAAGCTTGAAAGGCCATCTTATGAATCCGTGAATGTCCTGGTGGTGGAGCTAGGATGGCCGCATTTGTCTTAGTTAGAATACACCCTAACATTCAAATGCAGTATTAATGTAGGTGTTAATGTGCACTAACAAAGGAGGAAACTTAGGATATAATGAAGACATTGCATCATCTTAGTTGTAAGATGAATGAAAAATAAATATGTAAAAGAAAAGAATTCCCAGGTATACAAAAGTTTTCAATAATACTTAGAATGTATGATCCAAAGTTTGCAATAAGACTTAGAATGTATGATCTAATGAAATCAGGGAGATTAATTTTATTTATTATATAAAATATAAAGTTTACAATTTAGAACATTAGAAATTTGGCAGAAATTTATAGTCAACTGCATAACTAATATCAAGTCAATGTTGAAGCGAATTCTAGAGTCCTTGCCTTCGGTAGGGACTAAAAATAGTAACATCTTACGTACAATATTCATCCACAATTTCTCAAGACCCAAAAAGCCCCTACAATTCTTTTGATTCTACTATTTAAACATCATAAAATTGGTTACGAAAACTACTTATGTGACTTAACCCTTACCTGAGTTAGGGGTTAAGTCTTTAACAACTTCTTGATCAAAATTTTCCAAACTAACAAAAATTTCATTACATAAACTAACCCTTACTTGAACTAGGGGTTAAGTCTTTAACAACTTCTTGATAAAAAAAATTCCCAACTAACAAAAAAGTTCATTACATAAACTAGTCAAGGAAAAATGTGTTGCTTTTTTGGCACACTTAATATATGAAGTTCCTACTGAATCCCTTTATATACTTGTCTAATTTTGAAAAAGTGCATTTTAATTGTATTTATTTCCAAACTTCACTAGTAAGGAACTTCTAAACATGTCCTCGTTCTAACATTGATATGCTCCTAACTTCCTATTCATGCTTCTATACTTCTTCCTCAAACTTATTTAAAACTTGATATGTTAGAGGAAATCCCTCTAGAGGACCAAAAGTTAGAAGCTTTCATTGTGAAGTAGTGTTTTTAATGAGGTCCCATAACTTTATGTAGGTTAACCATTCTTCAAAAAAAAATTTATGATATTTATGAGATATTCTACCCCAAGTAGTTGGTATTCAGTTATATTTCATGTATCTTAGACTTGGCTGGAATTTTAATGTTGTGCTTTTCGTTGCCTTTACTTTTTTGAATCTATTTAATAAAGTTCAATTGGTTTTGAACTTTCTCTTGTTGTTCTTTCTAGATCAAATTCTTCTTGTAAAGGTTAGATAATTGCATGCTCAACTTTTGCAACTTGAATACTCTGGAAATGAAATCTCTCTTGATCTTGGTATTGGTCTTGAATTATTCCAACACTTCTTCCACAAAATTTGATATCGATCTGTTTGATGCCTTATAATACTTCACTCGATTTTCTCATAAGGATATTTTTTTTCCAACTTTTGAATTTGTGTTGCTTATGATTTAGCCTTATCTATTATTGCATCTACAATGACTAATCCAACAGATAAAAGATCACTTAACTTGGCTCTTTTGGTATTGATAACTTTCTCTTTTGTGGTGGTTAAAATTGAAGTATCTATGTCGATATTTTTTTCTTTTTTCGGTCTAATTGACAACAGTTTGTTGTCTTCTATTGTAGGCAATCAATTCCAGATCAACTACTTGGGGTAGTAACCTATTCCATAATTACCTCTTTACCCTTATTGGTACTTGAATTAAGAATAAATACATCTTCCATGGTCAAGCCAATGAAGTTGCTTAAATGATGTGTAGCATGTTGTTGAGTTTGCTTAATTGTCCATTGCTTGGTTGGGTGGTTGTTATTCTTGCACATTGTTTTCATTATTGGTAATATTTTCTTGAGCTCTTCTTTGGTCTCTTTCATCTTGTTGGATTTTTTCTTTCTCTTCTTTCTTCTTTTCTACTTCCTACGACCTTATTTTTCTAGTTTCTTCCATTTTTTTCTTTTTTCTTTCCTTTCAATTTCTTCTCTTAGCCTATGTTCCTCCTCTCTTATCATTTTTCCTCCATTTTTTCTTTTTCTTTCCTTTCAATTTCTTCTCTTAGCCTATGTTCCTCCTCTCTTATCCTTTTTCGGATGCTTGATATTGTTGTTTTTGTTCTATCTCTGTTTGGAATTTTGTGCTACTTCATCTACCATTATTGGTTCCTCTTCTTTTCTCCCCTTTTCTTATTCTTTAACTTTATTTTTAAGTTATGATTCCTCATGTCTTCTTTTGATTTCTTCTTGCTCAACTTTTCTGCTAAGGTCTGCCTCCTTTCTCAATCTATCCACTTCGACTTTTGTTTTCTCCTCTTCATCCTATTTACATTAGAGTAAATTTGGGGTTTAAAATGAGCCTCCTAAGGAAAATATTAAAATAGTATAATGTTATTCCATGTCACACTAATAATATGCCATGTCACACTAAGTTAGATGTGTTATCTAGTGAAGGTTAATCTACATTTTCTCATTAATAATAATTTCTAAGTAAGTTGGGTTAATATAGAGTTACAAGATGAGAGTTAAAATTAATAATGAAAGGTTTATATCCTCGTGAACACACAATAAAGAATATAATATTGTGTAATATTATTATATTAGTTAGTTGTTATACACACAAGACATTAGTTTTTTATTATATATATATATATATATATATATATATATTGTTGTTGTTATATATAAAAGTTTGTTATATAACATTAGCATATTCTTTGTTATATTTAAGTTAGTTATATAATAACATTATATTTGTTGTTATCATATTATATATTATTATATTTATAATATATGTTATATGTAATATCTATTCATTACTTATATGATATATAAGTTAGTTATATTAATTGTTATATAATATATTCTCGTGCACACACAATCAATATATAAGAGTTAGTAATATAATATTACTATATTTGTTGTTACATATAATATATGTTATATATATTGAAAAAGAAAATGGAAGTAGGTCTTACCATATTGGATTCGAAGATGGACAAAACACATATTATTTAGGTAGCTAAGGTTTTTGCAGGTACTTAGACGTAGACTTGGTTATGTGATCACACTTGCATCATATGTAATACTATAGTATAAATATGCTATAGGTATTAATCGAAATTTGGCCATTGCTACATGGTAAGAGAATCTACATGGATCCAAGAGTGAAGGAGGTTCTTCCAGGGTCAATAACATTGTGAAAGCGTCCTCTTTCCAATAAAAGATAGTTGTAGGAAGTCTAATCCTTCCAAAAAAGGAACACACTCTATCAAGTAACGTGAAAAGAGAATGGTGTTTGTTCTAGTAAGGTCATGAATGTGGTGATTACTGATGAATGTTGAGGGGAAATTTGTAGAAATGGAAAAACACACTTAGACCTCATTTGTGTTTCATTTGACAACAATGTATCTCCTGATAGAGATTTAGATCTACATAAGATTGTGTAATGTTCGTGACTTGGCTAGTATACGAAACTCTGCTAATGTGTGTGTAGGATTAATTGTTTACAACATATAAATGAGCATTCAAATAATAATGGCAAGAAAACATTGCAAATATTATATTATGAAATCTTCGTGGAGTACAAATGTTGAATGCGGTTGAATAAAATAAATCACTCGACTAGATCAATGACAAAAGGATCTTAACCAGAATACAATAGCAACTAAAACAATAATACCTGATACCCAAAGAATGTTGTGGAGTGCAGTGGATGAGATGAAGAATTGTTGCGGATATGACAACTCGTATGACAACTACTGCAAGTCTGGAAAGTTTTCCCTAGTGGCTATACCTCTCGAAAATGCCTGGAAACTATCCCAAACAATGTGCCCTGCTCTACCTCACAGTCCCGGTGACTGTCCGGACCTTAACTGGTGTATTTGGTCCCTGGATGGATCCCTCTGGGGGAAATGCACCCCCTCTACTCTGGAAAACTGTTCCATAGTGATTCCATCATCAGAATTAGCTGATGTGTGTCTCAAACTGATCGCCCAGGTCTACTGTGAAATGGGTCAGAAGGATTTCCTTGGATCTGAACTGATGATTGCTCGGGAACCCTGAATGTGTCCTCCCCAAGTGTTACACTCCCAATTTATGGAAAGTGTGCCCTAGATGATTCCTTTGTCATAATCTGATGAGGAACTAGGAAAAAAATGTGCCTTTCCTTCCTCTCAACTGGGTTGGAGGGGAATCTCTAAACTTTCCCTAAAAGGGACAATTCGATTGATTGAACCTCTTCAGAAGTTCCACCCTCACCGTGAATGAGTGTGCCCTTACTGCTGCAACCGGTGAAATTGTTGTTGAAGATCAATGGAAGATATGTGTGACCTCCCTGGTGACTAGGGTGTGTCTCTCAACACCGAAATCAGCCACTGTTGTATTCCTCCTGGAATCCACTAAGCTACCTCCTGAGATGTGCCTCTCTCCTCAATGACAAGTCAAAATATACATAATTATGAATTAAGTCGTCGAACTTTCTATTATAGCAGCCCGAAACCCTAATTCTTTGTTGATTTCTAATTTTAGCTCGTTTGTTCCGTTTTTATCTCAAATTGGCTTAAAATCACTTTTAGCTCGATGCCACTTTTCGAATATAACACCTTTGACTGGAGTGACCTCTAGTAACCTTGTTTACCCCTTTCCAACCCTGGCTATAGTCTAACGGGATGGTTTAGACCATTAAGCCTCCTCTCTGGAGCTTCTATTTGGAAAGGGACATGACATTCCTCCCTTCTTGAAATTGCTTGTCCTCAATCAATACCAATCCAGGGTGTTGCAACACATGCTCACTCTCCCAAGTAGCCTCTTCTACTGGAAGCCCTCTCCATCTAATCAAACACTCTCTGATGACCTTGCTCCTTATTTTCTTCTCTCGGAACTCCAGTACCTCCTTTGGAACCAAACTCTAATTGTCTCTCCTCATCCAATGGAAAAAGATCTTTTGATGTGCCAATGAATTGTCCCACTGCATTTTTGAGGCAAGATACATGGAACACGTTATGAATCTTGCTCCCCTTCAGAAGCTCTATCTCATAAGCAACCTCAACTACTTGACGCATGATCCTGTAAGGGCCATAAAATATGGGCTTGAGCTTCCCAGCCCCACTCTTCTTCAGAGATGACTACCTATAAGGTTGGAGTCTCAAGAAAAATAGATCCCCAACCTCAAATTTGTGCTCTATCATGTGCTTGTTTGCACTCATATTCTGTCGGTTATGTGTCGTCTGCAGGTTCTCTTTCAAAAACTTGAGAATCTCTTGAGTCTCTGTGATCCGATCCTTGGACTTGGGAGCTCTTCTCTCCCTGAAAACCAATTCTACCAAAGTGGGAGAATCATATCCGTACAATGTTCGGAAGGGTGTCATATCAATGGACATGTTGAAAGTGGTGTTGTAGCAATGCTCTCCTAAATGTAGCCACTTGACCCATGTTATCTGATGTCCACCTACATAGTTCCTCAAATACCCTTCAACCTGCTTGTTGACGATCTGGGTCTGTCCATATGTCCGAGGGTGATAGTTGGTGTTGGGTGTTAACTTTGTCCCCACCAATATAAACAAATCACTCTAGAATGTCCCAATAAAACGACTGCCCCTGTCACTGATGTTGGTCCTCAGCAACCTATGAAGTTTGAAGACCTCCCTGAAGAATAAATCAGCTACCTGAACTACAATGTACTTTGATGGTATGGCATAGAAGTGAGAAAACTTGGTCAATCTGTCGACCACTACATAGATACAGTCCTTACCTTGGACCTTGGGTAGGCCTGTGATGAATTCCATCAATATACTTTCTCATTTCTGATCTGGAATGGGAAGTGGTTGAAGTATCCCTGTTGGAAGAGTATGCTCTGATTTTTTCTGCTGGAAAGTCACACACTCACTAATGTGTCTCATAACTACCTGTTTGAGGCCCTTCCATGAGAACCTCTCCCTGATCTTTCTATAGGTTTTGAAAAACCCCTGATGGCCTGCTAGTGGTGAATCATGAACTGCTTTGAGGATCTTCTTCTTCATCCCTGAATCTGGCACTAAGTAGACTCTATCCTTACAGAATATGACATCGTCAATGAACCTATACATGTCATCTTGTATCTTCCCATCCATAACCTCTCAAGCAAACTTGTTCTTGGAATATTCCAATAACAAGTGGGATTTCCAATATGCTGAAATCTCAATCAAAGAATATGTTGCAGGTCTCCTCAATAGTGCATCAACCACAATTTTATTCTTCCCCTTGACATACTCTATGTCGAATTCAAATGCATGTACCTTCATCACACATTTCTACTAGTGCTCACTGAGGTCCTTCTGCTCAAGGAAATTCTTCAAGCTGTTGTGATCTGTTTTGACCATGAATTTGTTTCCCACAAAATATTGTCTGAATTTGGTCAAAGAATGCATGATTGCCAACATTTCCTTGTCATAAATTGAGTACAACCTCTTGTGATGACTGAGATTATTGCTTTCAAATACAATAGGGTGTCCTCCCCGCATCAAAACTTCCCTGATACCCTCACTAGATGTGTCACACTCTAATACAAATGGCAAAGTGAAGTATGGTAATGCCAACACTGAACAAGTTCCCATGAATTCCTTCATGTGATCAAAGGATTTATGTGACTCATCGGTCCAAATAAAATACCCATCATTGGTAAGATCCGTCAGTGGTGCTCCAAGCTAAGAAAAACCCTGGATAAACCGTCTGTAACAGCTACACAGCCTAAAGAAACTCCTCAACTTCGTCATGCTCCTAAGAATTGGCCAATACAGAATGGCTCTGATCTTCTCCTGGTGTACCTATACCCCCTGTGCACTAATGATGTGTCCCGTGTAAATTAGCTCTGTCGTACCGAACTCACACTTGGACTCTTTGGAGTATAGTGAATGTGCCTCCATGATGCTCAATACCTCATCCAAGTGCCTCATATGCCCCTACCATGTTGTTTAGTTCTAATTGATGATGTCAATCAGAGTTCATTTAATGTCAACCCGGGAAGGTAAACTTAGAAGTGCTACCTAAAATATATAGATCTAGAAAGATTCAACTACCTAAAGGAGGGTTTGATGTAGCAGGAGACAATACTCTTTTACAAGAGATTGTACTTTGGTTCCTT
>ML811032.1:33508-45700 GCA_009831015.1 Picea engelmannii
ACTAAAATCTGTTATCTAATTCCTAAGATTCGTTGGAAACTCCAGTCCCCTTACAAGGACTCAACTCACAAAGTCTCGTTCAAATCAATCATACTTGAAATCAAACAAAAACATAAATTAAGCTATACCTAAAATAAGCAAACCAGCATGCAAGTGAGGCCATGGGGGTCCTCCATAACTCCACAAGCACACTGCTTCAAAGGATACTCAGATGTAGAAGCAAAATCGAAGTATGATTATGTATTTCAAAATGTCCATTACAAACCAACTCTAAGATTACAACTCTCTCTAATTCTAAGATTACAAGCTTCAGGATCTCAAATGAAGGAGGTAACACTCCTATTTATACAAGAGCTATGATAACAAACTCATAAATGTGATCCACTAATATTTCTTTAGTTCCATACATCTCTCAACCATCTACCATCTAGACACATAAATCTATCCTCCATGATATTCTCCATGAGGTCCATGATCTCCTCCATGATATCCTCCATGATCTTCTCAATAATCTCTCCATGATCTCCTCAAATTCGAATTTGAACATAGAGTGCCACATAAAGGTGTCTTGGAAGCTTCCTTGGAACCTACACATGTCACAAAAACAATCCACTTTCCATATATGAAGTAAAATATATTATTTTCTAATATTTAATCAAGAATTTCTCTTAAAAATGCTTAAAAATAAATAATATTTGGAAAATATAAATGAGACCCATTAATTGTGAACAATAGGGAAAATGAAGTGACATGGTGGTGAATAATGAGTGATATAATGGAAGCATAGGTGAAAAATGTATGCTAATGAGTGATATTTGTATGACGTTTTGAAGCCCAAACACATGTCTTGTTGTAGACCAATATGCCATTGAAGAAAACCAAGACTGAATTCCTCAACTGATCCCGTAAGATGTGGTTCATGCAAGAATCAAATGTAGTTGGTGCATTGGCTAGCCCAAATGGCATAACTAGGAACTCGAAATGTCCAAAGTGACATTGAAATGTCGTCTTCTATATGTCCTTCTCTTGGATGTTGATCTGATGATACCCAGAGTGTAGATCAATATTCGAGAATAAAACTTCCCAATGCAGTTCATCCATCAACTCGTCAATGTGAGGGATAGGATACCGGTTCTTGATGGTTTTCTTGTTCAAGGCCTGGTAATCAATGCACATCCTCGTGGTACCATCCTTCTTCAGAACTAAGACAACTGAAGAAGTGAATGGACTGCTACTAGTTTTGATGTGTCCCATTGCTAACAATTCCTTAATTGCTTTCTCTATATCATCCTTGAACCTCCTAGGATGACGATAGGTTGGGGTGATCATAGGTTTGGCCCCATCCTCCAACTCAATGGTGTGCTCAAACTCCTTGTTAGGTGGTCTCCCTGGTGGAATCAACCCAAAAACCTGTTGATGTCATCCCAACAAGTTCATGATCTTTGTATGATACTATTGTCGAGCCTCTAAATCCTTCCACATAATGATCAATCACTCTGCGCAATATGCTACCTCCCCATATCTGAATATCCTCTCCATCCTCTTGGCCGAAATTTTCCTGGGTGCTCCTGTTGACATGCCTCTCAGAACAACACTCTTCCCGTCGTTGTCTTTGAACCCCATCTCCAAGGTTTGGTAATTGGTGGTGATTTTTCCCAAGGGGATCATTCACTGGACTCCCAATACCACATCTATGTCAGATAGGTCAACCACATAAAATGTGTCTCTCATTGTGTAGTTGCCTAACTTTATCTCCAAGTTCGGAACTCTGTCTAGACACTCCATTGTATTTCCATCTGCTACTACAACATCAAACCCCTAGAAATCCTATGTATGAGTGCTCGTCTCAATACAATTGAAGCATCAATGAAGTTGTGGGTGGCCCCACCATCTATCAAGGCGATTTCTTGTTGTCCCTGAATAGTCCTTCTGATGCAGAGGGTATCATACGTGGGAACACCAGAAAGGGTCACTATGATTCCTCCCTTTGTTGGTTTCCATCTGTTAGCCTACTCAGGAGGTTGTGGAACTACCGGTGGGTGGGACCCTGTAGATTTTGGTGGTCTACAGGGAGGCTTCTCCTCTGCTTGTTCCGACTCCTCGTCTGAGCTAGTGGATCCACTATCATGCTCCTCCTCCTCACTGTCCACATTATCTTCTGCCACCTCAATATAATGAATCTCTCCATTTCCCATGCACCTGTGGCCTGGGACCCAAGGGTCTCTGCAGTTGAAGAAAAGCTTCTTCCTCATAATATCTCACCTCATCTCATCATCCAATGTCTCATCGCCCTTCCATGCTCTTTGGAATGGCTTCTTGTCTCATTCCTTCTATGGTACGAAGGGTTTGGAAAAGGGTTTTGTCTTTGGCACTGAGTCTTCCAAATCTCGAGTGTGTAAGGTGGAATAAAAAATGTGTGAGGCATGTATTCCTTCACCCATCCTCTCAATGGATCTGTGAGTCCATCTATGAATAACATGACTAGCTTGGGCTCTGATATATCTGTCACTTCCACTGCTACCCGCTAAAACTCTGTGATGAATGCATTTGTTGTGATAATTTGTCTCAACTGGGCTAGATCTCTGAAGTGGATCTTGGGATCCCTCCTGTCAAACCTATCCATGAGTCTCTCTGTGAACTCTCTATAGGAGGTGATGTGATTGTGTCCCAACATCACCAATTCATGATGCCATGACTCGTGTGCCTCACCCTCCAAGTGTAGGGTAGAGAAACTAATGGCCTATGTCTTGGTCATCTGGTTGAGCTTGTAGTATGTGTATATATTTTGTACCCAAGCTCTAGCAGTGCATTTGGATGATCCATCAAAAGAAGGTATGGTGAGTTTACCAACTTTCCAGATGAAATCAATTTTATGCCCTTATTATTGTTGTTGTCCTCCTTTCTGTGGCTCTCTAGGGAAGTTCCTGAGTCTGACTTTGTTAGCACTAGAAGTCACCTCCTGATTGCAGGGGAGGTAAGCCCAATACCCATCATTTTGTATGTCACAATGAATAAATTTAAGGGGGGTTGAATGGGCACAGACTCAAGATGATATCATTCTAACTAAGAAAACTAGACCAGTATACATAAGCAGGTGAGGTCTTGATTCAAATTCAGACAGTAAGTAGTATTAAAGGTGAGTAGGAGGAATAACTATTGAGGAGAATGTAGAGGTCTGCTATGGACATCTGGTCTTCCAACAACCTAAGGAAGAAAAACTCAAAAAATAAGATCCTCTTGGATTCAAAGTTTCAGAAAAGGATGAAGAACATTACAACAGAACTACAATCAAACCTTCATTACAATACAACCATAACAATCCATTTTAATCTTTCAATCATAGACACTCCAGCATTAGAGGTAAACAAGACGGAAAATAAACTGACTTAGATTAAACAAGAAGTCTCAAATCCTGTTACATAACCATAAAACCATAAGCTTCATCAAAAGTTTATAATATGGGAGCCTAGGTCGACCATCGAACTTAAAAAAATATCAAAATGACTCCTATATACTCAGAGAAAAGCCACATAGATGTGCTCGAGTCTTTGCATTCAAGGCATTACGTCTGCATGCTCTCTGGCAGACTGTGTGTGCAGTCTTTTGTCAGAAGCGAGTTCCTGCCAGACGATGTCATGTTTCAGAAGGGACCCGCAGAAGAGTCGATGTGCTAACAGTCCAACCTGTCTTTCCATTTAAGTGGTGAGATGAGGTTTCACCAACCTTCCTCACTTTCATTAACTGTTTGCACCGAGATCAGGACGGGCCAAGACAACTCTGCACTTGGAGAACACGATGGTTGCACTTTGACCTTCACCATCTAGATCCTTGTTGGACGCTTGCAGGGAGGGATTGGTAGGAAAATGTGGAGATTGTTGATAGGGAGATGGTGAGATGAATGGGATTGTATGGGCGCCAAAATTTCATATCATCGCCCGACTTAGGATACAAACATTTGATGGGTTTTTTTAGCCCTCTTCTTTAATTTTTTTTTTTGCTAGAATGCCACTTCCTAGGGAAAACACCCTCGATCAATAATGTGTGCTAACAAAGTCCAAAATACTTGACCAGGGTCATGTCCTGATGGAATTCACGTCCCAATGCTACATACTCCCTAATGTACTCTTCAATGTCCTCCGCCTGAGTGGATGGCCTCTGTGCTATCGACTGCTGCTAGGGGTGCCCTCTGGAAATTGGGGAACAATGGCTTGGAAATCCTACTCGAAGAGGTGTATGTGCGAGTAGGAGACTCAGGTATACTACTTGCCCCTGAGTTCCCATGTGTTGCATGTGGGGATTGTGTTCCCGGGGTTCTCATTATAGCCAATCTATCAACCATTTGTGCCAAGGACTACGTCATGGCCTACTAACCGACTACTAGATTTATGAGTACCTACATGAAGGCTTCCTCTGGGTCCATGGGGTTCTTACCACTACCCTCTGGTCTCTCATATATGTCTCCTAACATCCTCTTTGCCTCATGATCAATCTCACACTCTACCCTTCTCTCTACTTCCCTTTGTGCCTCTTCCTCTTCCTATGAGATGGGAGGAAAAGGGGGAAAATCAGGTCTAGGTCTTCCCTCCTTGCGTCTGTTGTAAGTGACATATTCGTCACGTACATGCTCACGAAACCCTGGGTCCTTTGCTGCACTCATCATATTTAGTCATAGGATGGTAGGACTAAAGCTCTAATACCACTGTAATGTTCCTAACTCTAATAGTCTAGGAAACTATGCTAATGTGTGTGTAGGATTACTTGTTTACAACATATAAATGAGCATTCAAATAATAATGGCGACAAAAGACTGCAAAACTTATATTATGAAATCTCCATGGAGTACAAATGTCGAATGCGGCTGAATAAAATAAAGCACTTGGCTAGATCAACGAAAAAAGGATCTTAACTGGAATACAATAGCAACTAAAACAATAATACCTGATACCCAAAGAATGTTATGGAGTGAAATGGATGAGATGAAGAATTGTTGCGGATATGAAATCTCGTATGACAACTAATGCAAGTTTGGAAAGTTCTCACTAGTGTCTATACCTCTCAGAAATGCTTGGAAAATATCCCAAACAATTCCCCATGCTCTGCCTCACAGTCCTGGTGACTATTCGGACCTCAACTGGTGTATCTGGTCCCGGGATGGATCCCCTTGGGGAAATGTTCCCCCTCTACTCTGGAAAAATGTGCCCTAGTGATTCCAATGTCAGAATTGGCTGATGTGTGTATCGAACTGATCGTTCAGCTCTATTGTGAAATGGGTTGGAAGGATTTCCTTGGATCTGAACTAATAATCACTCGGGAACCCTAAATGTGTCCTCCCCAAGTGTCGCACTCCCAATGTTCGGAAAGTGCACCCTAGATGATTCCTCCATTGGAATATAACGGGGAATAATGAATAATATGTCCCTTGCCTTCCTCTCAACTGGGTCAGAGGCGAATCGTTGAACTCTCCCTCAAAGAGACAAGTAGATCCATTGAACCTCCTCAAAAGTTGTTCCCTCACCCTAAATGAGTGTGCCCTTGCTGCTGCAACTTGTGAAACTATTGCTGAAGATCGATGGAAGATTTGTGTGACCTCCTCGATGACTAGGGTGTGTCTCTCAACATCGAAATCATCCACTAGTGTATTCCTCATGGAATCCACTGAGCTACCTCTCGTGAGATGAGCCTCTCTCCTCAATGACAAGTCAAAATATACATAATTATGAATTAGGTCGTTGAACCTTCTCTTATAGCTACCCAAAACACTAATTTGTTGTTGACTTCTAATTATAGCTCATTTTTTCTATTTTTATCTCAAATTGGCTTAAAAGCGCTTTTAGCCACTTTTAGCTCAATGTCACTTTCTGGATATAACACCTTTGACTGGAGTGACCTCTATTAATTCCATTTACCCCTTTCTAACCCTGAATATAGTCTAACGGGGTGGTTTAGACCATTAAGCCTCCTCTTTGGAGCTCCTATTTGGAAAGGTACATTGCATATTGGAATTATGCATATTTTTTTGCAATGGGTTCCTTGCTAATATTCAAGGATGAATGTTTCCTTTCACATTGAAGCAGGAGCCAACAATTATTATTTCATTGTATCTATTCAATATCATGTGGGAGATGGTTGTCTTGGAACAATTGAGCTAAAGAAAATTTTCATTTGATAATGATATTGGTGGTGGAACTAGGGCTTCTGCAATGGATAGGGTTTCAAACTAAGGTATTCTAGGACATTCTCTTTCTTTGCAAACCTTTCTCATCAACCAATGGAGGAATACTTAGTGGATTTTTTTGATGACCCGCTAGAGGACCAGTAGATCTAGTTTGACCCAATGGACATCCATGGCATTCTAGACCCCATCTCTTCTTTGGATGCAAAGTCGGGACCTAAACCTATTAGAAACATCAATTAGATCTCCCTAGTGAGTTGGCATGGCCTCAACCGAGCCACCAACTTGCTAACTTGGCCACATAGAGCTTTGAAATGATGATATATTTTGCAACAACTCAACCTGACTTTTAAATATTTCATGGGGAGGGATATGGTAAGTATGCTTCAGGATATGATTCAGGCAAGGGAAATACCTCCTTACATATGGATAGGGTGGGGGAGTTAATCCCACCACAAAGGAATAAACCCCATTCTTTTAATATGAATGAAATAAATCCCCAAGATATTGTAGATTTTGACCTTGTACAATATTTTTCTGTAAACAAATTTTCAATAAAAGAACAATAAAGATACATTGAAAAATACACACATTACACAAATATTTTTCCTCTGGAAACCCAAACCGAGAAAACCAACATATTCTATATTCATTCATAGTGATACATTGTTTACAATCCAATATACATATAGGATCCAACGACATCCAAAACCCTAACCAAATGAATTGAATTAGTCAACAACCCTAATTCCTTAACCAAAAATATAAAACCATCGCCAAAAAACCATGTGCCGAAAAACTGCCCAACAATGGACATGAAAATCTAGGTGACACGAAAAACAAGGAAAAAATCTGACACATTTCCCGAGGCAAAAAATATTCTTGGGGGCATTGCCCACAAACCCTCGCACAGGGGGCTATATCCCCCCTGCAACCCCTGAAGGGGGGGCCTAACGTCTCCCCCTCAAACCCCCGTGCACACTCAACGCAACATAGCAAACATTAGAACTAGTTGTGCAAAAAATATAACACATACCTAACATTCTCCCACTTGTTGTTTTCTTTGCATACAGGGGTTATGGGGTTACATAGTCAACAATCCAGGGAAACAATGCCCATGGATCCTCTACACTAAGATAACTTCTCAGTTCTCATAGATTTTGTTAATGAATTTGCAAAATTCTTCAAAGTGTACACCTTCATCAACAACATTTTCTTCTCTTCAACCATGTCTCTCACAAAGTGATATTGAATATCAATATGTTTTGTCTTTGAATGATAAGTCAGGTTCTTTGAAAAAAAAAAATTCACTCTGACTGTCACAATATATCCTTACAACTTGTTGTACCACCCCAATAAATGAACACAATCTTTGTAACCATAGTGATTCCTTACTTGCATGAGTGGCTGCCATGTATTCAATTTTTGTAGTTTAAAGTGCCCCTACATCTTGTCTTTTGCTCATCCAACTGATTTCTCCTCCAAATAGGTTAAACACATAGCCGCTTGTATATCTCCTACAATGCATATCTCTAGCCCAATCTGCATCCACAAAGCCATTTATGTCCAACAATCTGTCCAATTTTGGTCTTTCTTGATAGTACAATCCATAGCTAGCAATGCCACGCAAATACCTGGAAACCATTTTTACTGTTGTCCATTTCTCCTTCCTTGGTTTTGACATATACCTTCTCAAAACTCCCACTGCATATGAATTTCTGGTCTAGTACAAACCATTGCATACATCAAACTACCAACTGCACTCGCATATGGAATATGAGACATGTTCTCCTCCTCTTCTTGTGTCTTGGGACACTGATCCATAGATAACTTTACACCAATAGGAATAGGGACCTTGACTGGTTTACATTCCTACATATTAAACCTTTGCAATATTGTCTCAACATATTTTCTCTGATTTAACCAAAGTTTCCTCTTTTTCCGATCTCTTTTAATTTCCATGCCCAAAATGAAATTTGAAGCACTGACATCCTTCATGTCAAATTTAGAGGACAACTGATTTTTCACATCCTGGATAATCTCCTTGTTGTTTCCTATCAACAACATGTCATCCACATACAAGACCAAATAAATCAAATGATCACCAATTAATTTAAAATACACACAATGGTCATCTTTGCTTCTTGTGAAGCTAAGTACCATCATATAATTATCGAATTTTTGATACCATATCCTTGGTGATTGTTTTAAACCATACAAGGATTTTTTCAACTTGCATATCAACTCCTTGTTTCCCTTCACGACAAAGTCTTCTGGCTGCTTCATATAGATTTCTTCTTCCAGATCCCCATGTAGGAATGTTTTCTTCACATCCATCTGTTCTACTTCAAAATAAAATGTAGTAGCAACAAATAACATAAATCTTATATAATTTAACTTGGCAACATGAGAAAAAATCTCACCAAAATCAATTCCCTCAACCTGAAAATAACCCTTTTCTACTAACCGAGCTTTGTATTTCTCCACTTTTCCTACTTCATTCAACTTCTTTTTAAATACCCATTTGCTGCCAATGGGATTTCTTCCAGTCAACAACTCCACTAGATCCCAAGCCTCATTCTTATACAAGGCTACCATTTCTTCATCCACGGCCTTTTTCCATAGATTTCCATCCTCTGTATCCACTTCCTCCCTGACAGTTCTAAGATCATCATAAGTAATATACAAATAAAAATTTAAATGGAAATCAGATGGAGTATACCTTTCTGGTAGCCTTCTTTCTCTAACCGATCTCCTCAATACTGGAGTATGAGGATCTTCTTCTTCTGATTCTCGTTCTTTTGTAGAGTTTAATTCATCATCCTTTAAATCAAACTCTATTTTCTCTGGTTCTTCCTTACTTGGTAGGACTTCATGTTTAACAACATCCTTCATTTCTGTAAATACCACATCTTGGCTATACACAACCTTCTTAGTTTATGGGTTCCAAAGCTTATAACCTTTGAGACCATATTTATACCCAATAAAGATACACTTTTCAACATTCTTATCTAACTTACTCTTGTTTTCCTTTGGAGCATGAACATAGGCCTCATAACCAAATACCTTGATATGTGTGAGAGAAGGTTTCTGACCATTCCATACTTCTTATGGAGTCTTTTCATCCAACACTGATGAGGGTGATCTGTTGACTAGGTAACTTGCAATACCCATTGCCTCTACCCATAATTATTTCCCTAACCCAACACCACTAAGAATGCACTTTGCTTTTTCCATCAACGTCCTGTTCATCCTTTCTACAATTCCATTATGTTGAGGTGTATATGGAGTATTGTTTTGCCTTGTTATACCACACTTATTACATAATTCTTCAAATTCATTCCCACATAACTCTCCGCCATTATCTCTCCTCAACACCTTAATTATTTTCTCTATTTGATTCACAACAAGAGCCTAAAACAATTAAACCTGTCAAAGACTTCAAATTTCTTCTTGAGGAAATATATCCAAGAATTCCTCGATAATTCATCTATAAATGAGAAATAGTACACATATTTTCCCAATGATGGAACTGACACAGGTCCAAACAAATCACTATGAACCTAACTATGCTTCCCATATTCACAATGTTCACAGAAATCAAAATCCAGAGAGTAGTTAGACATACCTTAAACCATACCTTTATATTGTAGTAGTCGAATACCCTTCTCTTCGATATGCCCTGGTCTTTGATTCCATAGCATAAACTTTTCTCTAGATATTGTAGGAGTTCGTTCTTCTTCAAATCCAATATCATGAACAATGGAACTATTACACCCATCACTAATAGTGCTTCCTTCCAGCTTATACAAAGTTCTAAACCAAACTCCCTTCAACAACACCATTGGTCCTCGAACCATCCTATAGGTTTCCTTTTCAGATATTGTTTTTATCCCTGCATCATCCATTTTGCTTACAAAAATCAAATTTCTATCCATTCCTAGGATGTGTAGAACACTAGGTAGTGTTCTAACCCTTCCATCTATGAGCCTCAACTTTACTTTTTCTTGACCTATGATTCTGGTTGTCGAGTTATCACCTAGGAAAACATTACCTCCATCTTACCTTTCATATTCACAGAACCACTCCATGTGGGGAGTCATATGAAAGGATGCACCTAAGTCAACCAACCATGCTTCATGATCTTCATGTGTGCTTGAAAAAGATAAGTACACATCCCCTCCTTCTTCCTTGGAGGTATTTTCTTCTGTAGAAGGATATTCTTCAGATCCCTTCTTTTTCTCAACTTTGGATATACATTTCTTCTTGTAGTGCCCTTATTTTCCACATCTCCAACATACCTTTACAAAATTTCCAGGAGACTTAGATCTTCCCTTAGACTTATATCTCCCACTTGAGGACTTAGATCTATTTCTTTCCTGGGAGCATCCTCTTGTAAATAATGCATTTGTTCTTTGTCCTTCAATGTTCTTCCATCTCATCTCATCCGAAAACAAGGATGAGACCACTTCATCAAAATTAAAGGAAGTTTTACTGATGCCTATGGTCACAACCAGACTATCCCATGATTCTGGTAAAGAGCACAATAAACTGATACACTTATCTTCATCTGAAATTTTAATCTGAAGAGATACTAACTGACTTACCATAGTATTGAACGTGTTCAAATGCTCTGCCACTGAGTCTCCATCACTCATCCTGAGGTTATACAACTTCTTTCTCGGGAAAAATTTATTTACTAGGGACTTATACTGATACAACTTCCCAAACTTATCCCATAAATATTTGGTTGTATCTTCCTCTGACACATTCAGTAATATTGAATCTAAGAGGCACAGTCGAATTTTGCTCTTTGCCTTTCGATTCAACTTTTTCCAGTCATTTGTTGAAGTTCTTGTAGGTGCAGTACATGGATCCACCATGATCCACTGATCTCTATCCACCAAAATATCTTCCATCTTGAGCTTCCACAACTCAAATTTTTTCTCATTAAACTTCTTGATCTCCATTTTCGAACTACTCTCCATTTCTTTTCACCTGAAAAATCAATACCACATATCAACCACTGTAACAAGGCTTATCACAGTCCTGAGACAAAACTGTTAGAAAAATAGGACTGTGGAGCAATAAAATAAAACAAATGCAGAAACAAAACACAGAAGACACACAATACAAGAGAGACACAGATTTATGTGGTTCACCCAGTGTGGGCTACGTCCACCAGAGAAATTGCCAGGTCCTTCCTATATTATTATCCAACAAATGAAGGGATACAACCTACAACAAAACTCATTGTAACTTCCTCTTCTTTCTCTCACAGTCTCCTCTCTCAGAATACAATATTCACCATCAACCATAGCCGCAATACATTTCCCTCATAAAAGAGGATTGTCTTCTAGGGAAAAAAACCCTAACATAATCTCTATCGTTAGATCTGCGACCTTGTAATGAACGGTCGAGATTTACAATGAAATTACAATATACTTTTATAAGGCAATTTTTGCTTCGGGGGCTTCGCCCCCGAACCCCCGCTGGGGGCCCGCTTTCCCCCAAACCTCCCAGCTGGGGGGATAGGCCCCTCGGACCCTGCAGAGGGGGTACCCCCCCTCTGCACTCCCTCATGTGGAAGAGTGTACATACTTATGGGGTGTAAATACTTCATGGGGTATAAGCATGGCTAAAAGCAAGGACCTTTGAATCAGGAAGATAATCAGGCTCCACAACCAACAATCTCCCACTTGCAGACTGATCTCAACAACTCCACCGCTACTGTATATGCTGGACTCTAAACCTTCTTGGACCTGGAAAATTTCTCATCTTCATCTTCATTCTTGAAGACCAACTGAAACTAAGCAAGAACTCAGTTTCTCCCTGGTTACTCCCTTTGTTAACATGTCTGCAGGATTCTAGCTAGTTTGTATCTTTTCCATCTTCAATTGTCCATCTTCCAAGGTGGATCGTATGAAGTGGTACCTCAACTATATATGCTTAGTCTTCGAATGGAAGGCTGAGTTCTTTGCAAGGTGAATGGCACTCTGACTGTCACAGTACAACTTGTT
>ML811032.1:48727-65879 GCA_009831015.1 Picea engelmannii
CCTAACCTCATCATCAAAGTCCACTTTTACAAAACTTAGTTGATTAGTAACCGTATTAAATTCATTTAAATGATCTGCAACAGACCCACCTTCTGACATCTTCATATTAAATAATCTCTTCATTAGAAATACCTTATTCGACGATGAGAGTTTTTCATACAATTTGGCCAACGCATCCATCAAACCCTTCGTTGTCTTTTCTTTCGAAATATTGAAAGCCACCGACACTGCCAGGCTCAGTCGTATCGTTCCTAGAGCCTTTCTGTCAAGAATATCCCATTCTTCGTCCTTCATGGCCGCCGGATTATTTGCTACTCCACTCAATGGTAGGAATAGATCCTTCTGATATAAATAGTCTTCCATCCGCATCTTCCATAACTGGTAGTTTTGGCCATTAAATTTCTCGACCCTAAACTTTCCATCTTCCGACATTGCTCCCACTCGAACCAGGAACCCTCTTTTCTTGCGAGTTACCTTACGCTCTGATACCAGTTGTTAGAAAAGCAGGACCGCGGAGCAATAAAATAAAACAAATGCAGAAACAAAACACAGAAGACACACAATACAAGAGAGACACAGATTTACGTGGTTCACCCAGTGTGGGCTACGTCCACCAGAGAAATTGCCAAGTCCTTCCTATATTATTATCCAGTAAATGAAGGGATACAACCTACAACAAAACCTGTTGTAACTTCCTCTTCTTTCTCTCACAATCTCCTCTCTCAGAATACAATATTCACCATCAACCATAGCCACAATACATTTCCCTCATAAAAGAGGGTTGCCTTCTAGGGAAAAAAACCCTAACATAATCTCTACCGTTAGATATGCGACCTTATAATGAACAGTCGAGATTTACAATGAAATTACAATATACTTTTATAAGTCAATTTTTGCTTCGGGGGCTTCGCCCCTGAACCCCCGCTAGGGGCCCGCTTGCCCCCAGACCCCCCAGCCAGGGGGATAGGCCCCCGGGACCCCGCAGAGGGGGTACCCCCCCTCTGCACTCCCCCGCGTGGAAGAGTGTACATAATTCTGGGGTGTAAATACTTCATGGGGTATAAACACAGCTGAAAGCAAGGACCTATGAATCAGGAAGATAATCAGGCTCCACAACCAACAAAAACCTTGACCAAAAAGGCGTCCCCCTGAATCCAACAAAGCTCTAATACCAAATTTAGATTTTAACTGTGTATAATATTTTACTGCAAACAGATTTTCAATAAAAGAACATAAATATACAATGGAAAATACACACATTACATAGATATTTTTCCCGTGGAAACCCAAACTGGTAAAAACAACATATTCTATATCCATTCATTGTGATACATTGTTTACAATAAAATGTACATATAGGATCATGTGGCATCCAAAAACCTAACTCAATGACCTGGATTAGTCAACAACCCTAATTCCTTAACCAAAAATAGAAAACCACCGACAAAAAACCATGTGTCGAAAAACCACCCAACAATAGACATGAAAATCGAGGAAAAAATGTGACATGTTTCTTGAGGAAAAATTGTTTTCTCGAGGGCGCTACCCCCAAACCCCCGTATAGGGGGGATATCACCCCCCTGCAACTCCCCTGCGTGCTCGACGCAACATAGTAGACAGTAGAGCTAATCGTGCAAAGAATATAACACATACCCAACATATATGATTGTAGGCTCTACTCGGTATGGTTTCAATGAAGGAAGTTTAAATGGCCACCAAAACTAAGGGTTCATTGGATTGGGTTTAATATATGAGCTAATGATTGGAATTCCCTCCATCAATCCTAAAGCCTCTACAGAGGAAGGGATGGGACTAGAAGGACTAGGGAAACCCCATAAGCATAGGAAGTACATCAAGAGAAAAGTGGATTCCATTAATGTACTTCTTGGAGATAGTGTGAAATTTAATAACAACATTACCAACTTAACGAGAACTATGACCTCAAAATGAGAACTCTGGCCCTTAAAACCCATATTTTTGCATAAAATACCACAAAATTAACCTCAAATAAAAAAGTGGTGCTACCGGTAACAACTTTTTTTTAGTTTAAAATTACAACTTTTTTTCAAGCATGGCCTAAAACATGCATATAGTTGCTCAAAAAAACCCTAAAATCAACACCTAAATCAAAGAATAGTGCTACCGATAGAAAAACGTTTTTTATAAACATTAAAATTATACCTCATTTGAAACCTTATCCTAGTGCGACAAGTACCATTGCAACCGAAACCTGAAAATTAACACATTTTTGAAAGTGGTGTAAAACATTATCACTTCTCTAAACCAAATGGTAAAATCAACCCTTAAACATTTTCTTTTTTAAGGTTAGTTTATCACTCCAACCACAAGATAATACATAATGGCATGAAAATATTGCCATTTCAAATGTTAACATTCAACATAACTTCAAAATATTTTTTTATTTTAAATAAACAAGTCTATACAAATTACATTTAATGAAACATAAATTATTTCATTACATCATCCATATTCAAAACACAAGAGCTAAGAAATTTTGTTATATATTCTCCATAATAAAAACATATAATTCATAAAACATAGAAATGATTCATAACTTCATGTAAGATCATATGTAACTGAGAACACTCATTTTTGGTTACCATACAAACATCATATTGATAAAAAAAATACATAAAATGTTTTATACACTTAATCAAATTCATCCATGGATTCTGACACACCATCAGAATCTACATTGTCTTCAGATGAATGACTGGATGAAGATGTAGATGATCCATATTCTTCTCTATTATCAATGAGTGCACCATCTAATTCTACATGTATGCCCAACATTTCAGATGCCAAAAGGCTCTTTGATTTACGACTAGGTTCAATAGAATCCCATCTTGCACTAATTTCTTGTGGCAGAAACCTTTTGATAATCTCTATGGTCCTAGAGAGAATAGTTCCTCTCTTTGTCAAATTGAAGTCATAGACAATTATGTCAACATCCTCTAATTTTAATAGGTCGGTGTGATGACGAGTTATATTTTGACCTTTTCTTTTTCTCTTTCCATTGTTCTATTTCTCAACCACCATCTCTTGCTTCTACGCACCATTGAATGGATGTGTACTTGTTGCATACCAATGCACTTCAACTGCTATAACATCTTCATTTTCTTTATCGATCCTTATAACCTTTGAAATCTAGAATGGATAAGCATGTGGATCTTCAGTGACTAAGACTGGAATCATGCAACCCTCCTTAATATCTTGTGTTGAACTCCTATAAAGATCTTCCATGGCTTCATGTTGTGCACATGATCTTCTAGAACCAATATACATTTATCTTTCCTCTGTAACCTATGAAAACTCAAGAACATCTTGAGATTCATGTTGTTCAACAATGTTTCTTTCTTTAGATTCATTTGACCTATTTTGTGGCCAAATAAATGGAGTCTTCAAAAATGTATCTTTATTTGTTGAGTTTGAAATTATGTCATTTTGATCATTAAAAAAAGACTCCCACCAAACAGAATCAATAACATCAAAGTACTCATATGTATCCTTAACGGAATTTTTTATTTCCTCCAAGCATTCATAATAATCTATATCTCTATTACACCTTCGTGCATTATGGATTTCAACAACTAATTGTAATAACATTAACTTTGATGCAAATATTGGATGATCTAGAATGAACTTAAAAAATGCCAAACCTGATGAAGGCCCCCATTCTACAGTAGTTGCATACTTCTTTCCCCATATAAATGTTTTCCCAACAACTTTTTTCAAGCAAAATTGATGTTGGAAGCTAATTTCATTAAGTTTCTTAATACATTTTTCTTCACCATGTGATCCCTGGATAAATCTTTGCATGTCAAAAATTTCTTCTAATATGTGAAAAATAGGCTCTGGAATGTATGATTTCTTAATACATTCAATTAATGATAGTAGGCTTCCAACACTTTCCCTCTTCAATGTTACTGAAAAATGACTGAACATTTGATCAATATGATCATGCATGTGTACAACAAGAAGGAAACCAACTTTAAGCTTTTGAAATATTCCCAATTCAACAAGCATATTGAGATATCCAAACACAATTTGATTTTTGTTTTCACGACTAGTGTTTTCAAACTACAGATATAGAACTTGAGGAATATTACCAGACCAGTGATTGATCACATGAGGAATTATGGCGATGGTCATATTTTCATCATTATGAATATTTGGAGCTATGAAGTAAAACCTTGGACACATTGTTCCATTAAAAACCATACAACAAACCAAGTGAAACTGAATGAAATTCTCTTCCTGCAAATTTTTTGGTGTAGAGAAAAAATGTGGCAGAAGTGTTTTTTTCTGGTCCATGCCATCAATTATCTGTTGGATTACTAAGAGGGGGGGTGAATCAGTAATAGAGCAATGTAATCCTTTTTAACCATAAAATGCAAGTGTTATATCAATGTAGCATTATAACCCAATAGTTTCAGACTAAATACACAATGAACAAATGAGCAATCATACACATACATAGTACACCAATGTTTTTACGTGGAAACCCAAAGCGGGAGAAAACCATGGAATGTTTTTTCTTATATGTATTTAATAATTAAATTCATTGGAAGCACCAACTTCCTTTGTTTTCCAGCTGCAACTGGAAGGAGGCTCCAACCCCCTAGTTTCTCAGGCTAAAACCTGAGGGAAGCTCCAACTCCCCAATTCTCTTGCTACAACCAGAAGGAGGCTACAACCCCCTATGTTATCTGGTTACAACCAGAAGGTGGCTAAAACCACCTATCATTTCCCCGTCCAACCTCCCTATCGTAGAAGTAAAATGATGGAACCACTGTCACACTATCACTGTGAGATATACTGTTGTAAACATGTACCAATCAACCTGCACCAAACAACTTGTAATCAACCTGTACCATAAACAAGTGCATCAACCATGCACCAACCTATACCTCAACCTGTATCATCAATGAATGAATCAACCATGCACCAAATATGTACCAATCATGCATCAAATACACATAAAATATGACTCATCAATATGTACTAATATCATCAACTATACACCTCATGTATGTGTCAACTCATCAACTACTTGTCTCAACCATGTACCCAACATGTACCTCAACCAAAAGCCCTCATCAATTTCATCATCCAAATATGATTTGTAACTCTGTAATAGACCTGGTGTATATGATGACATACCTGCAAACCTTCCTTAACTTTAACAACAAGAGACTAACATTTTCTTCAAACTTTACTTTAGTCTCACATGACTATATTTGGATTAGTCAACAACCCTAACTTGAAATAATCATAACTATGTACCTGTAATGAATAAAGATCTGAAAATAGTACAAAATGTTCTTCAATGTCTTTTATGAAATTCCTCCATATTTCACTAATTGGAACCTCTCAGAAAAGGAGTTATAGCAAAAATGGCATACTTTGTTGAATTTTGACTTATTCTAGAGAGCGAACTTGTAGAGCGCTCCCCGTACAGAATATTTTTTGTATGGATATAAAAATGGTACAAAGAATACTAAAGACTATATATAACCAACACATTTTTTCTTACCTAATTTGGATCTATTATAAAGAAGTTATGACATTTTTACCCGAAACACATGTTTTAGACTAGTTTCAGGACTAGCCACAAACCCTATTTTCTACGGAGTGCAACTCCAAAAATACAACAACCCACAAGTTGAAATTTTTATCACAACTACTTGGATATGTTTCCTCAATGGCCTCCACATTTTGCAGTGTGAATAATTTTAGAAAAAAAGTTATTGCGGAAATGGTGAGATGACCTGTAAAATAACATACCTTAGAAAGCATCATCAAAAGAATTTATCCTCCCTTGAATTTCGGCCTTCTTTAATTCACCTTCCCTCTGAAATTATCCTTAGATTTCCTTTAGTTACCTCTATCACTTTTAGATATGCAATATGCTCAAGTGTAATTAAAATGAGAGACCCTTTCCTCTTATTTATACTTTTATGTAGCTTCCTCAAGGGGTTACCTTCTAACCATCTTAAACAACTTTCCTTATTTTAGGGCTAACCCACTTCTAACCACTTGTCCACTTAGTAATTTCTCCATTAACTTTATTATTTAAATAATTTATTTTATATCCACTTTGACTTATAGTACACTCATCACTTAACTTTATTGTTTAAGTAATTTTTTCTTTACAACCACTTTGACTACTTTGACCTTTTGGGGCATCTAGATGACTCATGAGGGTTCTCCAACTTCACATGGACATAACTCTCTAACCGTGAAGAGTTATGTGATGTTCCACATACCACCAGAAATGACATGACATGTATTATCCATATAGAATAATATTACCTTCAACTATATTAAAAATCATACCATTATACATCAAACAAACTTAGGTCCATTACCCAAACTTGGGTAAAACTTCACATGGCCATAAATCTCTAACCGTGGGGAGTTATGTGATGTTCCACATACCACCGGAAATGGAATGACATGTAATATCCATATAGAATAGTATTACCTTAAAATATATTAAAACTCATACCATTATACATCAAACAAAATTGGGTCCATTACCCAAACCTTTGTGCTACCAGAATATGCTACTGAACTTTCTTCAAGGGTTGACATCAATGACAACTAACCCAAATAATCAACAATCTCCCCCTTTGGCATTGATGGAAACACTTTGATGCAATACTGAAGTTATATCACTCATGTTCCCCCTATGACCATCGTTCCCCCTAGAACCATGCCTATGTGCTCTTTCTCCAAGCATTTACCTTTGCATCTGATAAATCTCTCCCCCTTTGTCATCAATGGAAAAGGTATCTTTCCATTTGAGGTTGCTTCCCCTAACTGAACTCTTCCTAAAACTGATCTCCCAACCTGAAATGTCCTCTTTATGGTGCTTCCTCATGTAAATATAAGACATATAAGATAAGCATTAAAAATCATTCATTTTGGAGTAGAAATTACTCTGAGTCTCAGGCGAAGATACTCAAAGGCTTCCCGTGGAAGTGGTTTTGTAAAGATGTTTGCCACTTGTTTTTTTTTTTGTGCCCACATATTCAACTCCGATGTTCTTGTCTGCATCTTGCTCCCGTAGAAAGTGATACTTTATTGGAATGTGCTTTGTCTTGGAGTGCATCATCGGGTTCTTTGAGATAATGATGGCACTTGTATTATCACAATAATTGGAATGGGATCAACATACTCAACCTATATATCTATCAAAGTTTGTTTCATCTATAGAACCTAAGTACAACATCCTGCTACTGCAATATAATATTCTTCGACTATAAATAGATATATCGATGATTGTTTCTTGCTTAGCCAAGATACTAAACACTCACCCAAGTAGAATGCTTCTCCACTGATGCTTCTTCGGTCATCATTGCAACCGGCCCAATCTGCAATATCTGTGTAGGAAATAAGTGATAGATCCTTTCCTTTTGGATACCATAATCCAAACTCTTTTGTTCCTTTGAGATATTTGAAAATCCTCTTCACTTCTAATACATGTGATTCCTTTGGTGTTGCTTAAAATTGTGTCACATGTCCAACTGCCTACATTACATCTGGTCTGGATGTTGTCACATATAGTAAGCTACCAATCATTGAACTATATTTCCTCTGGTTTGTAGACTTTGAATCATCATCTTTTCTCAACTTGCAACTGGTTTGCATAGGAGTGGTAACTGGCTTGCAATCTTCCATTTCAAACTTCTTAGCATTTCTCTGATATACTTAGTTTGAGAAATAAAAATTCCTTGGTTGCTTTGACAATCTGAAGACCCATAAACAAAGATAGTTCTCCAAGTAATGACATTTCAAATTCATTCTACATATCCTTTGCAAATTTCTGTCTTAACCTGTCATCAATACTTCCAAAAATAATATCATCAACATAAACTTCAATTAATAAAATACTATATTGATTTACCTTGATGTAGAGGTTGTTGTATGCACTTCCTTTTCTGAACCCTACCCGCTATAAATATTTATCCAGTCCAAAGTACCATGCTCTAGAATCCTATTTTATACCATATAAGGCCTTCTTCAATTTACACACATAATCTACGTTCTCTGGTAACTTAAATCATTTTGGTTGTTCAATGTATACTTCTTCTTCAAGTTCCCCGTTCAAAAAAGTTTATTTCACGTCCATATGATACACTTTAATATTCTTGGAGCATGCATAAGATAAAAGAAATCAGATTGCTTTGATTCTGGAAACTGGGGAAAATGTCTCTTCAAAGTCGATTCATTCAACCTTTGTGTATCCTTTACATATCAATCTAGATTTGTTCCTTGTAACCGGTCCATATTCATTCAATTTATTTTTGAAAACCCACTTTGTGCCAATCACATTCTTATTCTTTGGTCTTGGAACCAATTCCCAAGTTTCATTCTTCTATATTTGATCCAATTCTTCATCCATGGCCTTATTCCAGAATTCATCCTTGTTGGCCTCTTCAAAATGTTTTGGTTCAATAGTAGATAAGAGTGTTAGGTGCATTTGTTCTGGTGAACATATTGTTCTTCTAGTCTCAACTCCTGCATCTTTGTTTCTAATACTCTGATCTGAAGGATGATTCTTCTATACTTGTTTGCTAGGTGTCTTTGGAGGCAGTTGCCGAACTTTCTTTTCTACTTCTGTCTAATCTTCTTCATCTTCCTCTTCTACTTCTTCTTCATCTTTTTATTCTTCTTCGTAAATTTATTCCACTGATTCATTTTCTTCTTCTTTTAATTATTGTCCACCTGTTTCATCAATTGTTACATTGATGCTTTTCACAACTTTGTTCGACCTAAGATTGTAACACTTGTATGATTTCCTTGTACTTGAGTAACCAACAAGTAATCCTTTGTCCACACGAGAGTCAAACTTTCCCATTCTTCCATATTCTCTTTTGATGTAGCATTTGCTTCCAAATACTCTAAAGTTATTCAAATTTTTTAGTCTTCCTTTCCATAGCTCGTAGGGAGTTTTGTCATTGTTATTTCTGAGCATTACCATGTTTTGAATGTGAACCGTTATATGCACTGCAAGTGTCTAAAAAATATCTGTCAATTTAAAATCCCTTAGCATTGTTCGAGCCATTTCATGTGTAATTATCATCCATTATGATAATTTTCCTTTGTCTCTGAACCACTCTCTGAACCAATCTATGAATCCATTCTCTCATCCACTGTCATATATATGTCCAAACCTGCTAAGTGTTCTTACGAATCTATATATGTCCATAATTTCCAAGACTCTATTGCACAACTGTCCATAATGCTGACCCATTTATCACTATATTATCATGAAGTATTCACTACTACAACTGATTAATCTATCAAACTGTACTTGTGCTAACTGACTGCTCTGGATTTGTATACTCAAACTATGCAAGTTGCTCGAAGGATGGTTCTTTGTTATGTCACAACTATAACATAGACTCCCCCTACCTAATATTCATTTCACTTGGGAGTATCCAAGCCGGATGGCTCAGAACAATTCATGCTCTGATGTGTATTCATCATCATCTTCATTGGTAGATTCATCATCTCTCTAATCTCTGACTTCTTTCTTTCTCTCTATGGATTCATCTTTCACTACAATTCCTAAAAGTCTAATCTCTTGAACTTGTTCCTTATTTACCCATCCTCATTTTCTTTCAGTTATTTTCCAAGCCTTTCTGTATCTCACATCTTTCTTTTTCTCTGTAGAATTTTCTTCATCTCGTTTTATTGCCAATATTGCGATCTCTAGGGCCTGATCTTTGTTCACCCGTTCTTCGTGTTTTCTTATCCATACTTTCTTATATCTTATATCAATGTTATCTTTCATGGAAGTATCAATCATGCTTATACAATCACTAGCTATGTGTCCATAGTTATGACATTTGTAACATTCAATGTTACTTGGGGCCACATAGGCATTTCTTGCTTAAACATTTCTTTTATAATCCCTACAATTTGCAACCTTATGTCCAAAATTAGTACAATAGAAACAATGACCATAAAATAAATTTGCATAGCTGAAAGTGAATGATCTTCTTTGTGGTGTAGTCCTTCTGAATTTCTGCCTTGATTGATCATGATCATGATTGAAGCTTCTTTGTGGCTTGAACATGGATGGTCTTCTTGAAGATTTATCTTCAATAGTTTTCTTGGATTCTGGTTGACAATGATTTTTTCCTTTGAGTACTTCTTCATAACTCTTTCTATTTTCTTCATTCTTCTTTTCTAACAACCTAGAGTGCTTATCTTCATTCTCTATAACTGATGTGAATGTTTTTGTCTCTTCAACGTTCTTGTTGAGCTTGACGATTTTACTTCTCAATTTGACAACTTCTTCTTCAAGCTTCTCAACCTCTTCTTGTTTCTTCATTATCTGAGACTTCACGACTTCTTCTGTTCTTTTTGCTTCTTCAAGATGGATTTTAATGTGATTATTTATTCTTCAAGTCCTTTATCTTCTTGAGCAAACTCTACCTCAAGATGGTTTAGATCGTTAATTATTTCCTTAAGATGATCTGTCAATATCTTCTCTCTCATTTCTGCTTCTTCCTTCTGTGCTGCTATGTTGGCTTCCAAATACTATTTTTGATCTTTAAGATTTTCTTCGATCTCTCTGGCTTATTCTAGCTAATTTCTTAAGTTCTTGATGATCTATTGGGCTTCTTAAAAAATGCGAGCACTTTCCTTTTGTTTCATCAATTCCTTCTTGAGTGACTTGTTTTCTTATCTTTCTTTTCTTAGTTCAGATAAAGAACTGATCAATGCTTATTCATAATTGTCTTCATTTTCAATCAGTTTTTTTGTCTCATGGCATTCTATTTCAAGATGTCTGTATTTTTCACAATTAAAGAAAAACAACATACCTCTATTGATTATGTACTCTTCATATTCTGAATCTGTTTGACATGGTGAACATATTTATTCTTGATTTGTACCTACATTTTCTTTGACATTTTCTGAATCTGCGATGGGTGAAGAATATATATCATGTAACTTATCCCAAAGTTCTTTGGCTGATGAACATTTACCAACCTTTTCTCTTACCGGATTAGGTAATCCTTCCCAGATGAAATCCATTGCTATTTTTTTATTATTCTTCAATTCCTTCTTGGTTGCAGTCTTTTCCCTTTTTGAACTATCATATCATGTAACGACTGATAGAAAAATATAATACCCATGTTCTTGTAAAAAAAAAATTGTCCTTCCACTCCACATCTCATACTTTAAACCATTATGACCATTGAACAGTGGTACTCCATTCTCAGAATAATCCATGATCTCCTTCCAATGGTTAAACTATTTCTTGAAGGAACCTGCTTTGAAACCAATTGTTGGATTATTGAGAGGGGGGATGAATCAGTAATAGAGAAATGCAATCCTTTTTAACCATAAAATGAAAGTGTTATATCAAGGTAGCATTATCATCCAATAGTTTTAGAGTAAATAAACAATGAAAAAATGATCAATCATACACATACACAGTACACCAATGTTTTTACGTGGAAATCCAAAGCGGGATAAAACTACATAATGCTTTTTCTTATATGTATTTAAGAATTACATTCATTGGAAGCACCAACTTCCTTTGTTTTCTAGATGCAACTGGAAAGAGGTTCCAAACCTCTAGTTTCTCAGGCTACAACCTGAGGGAAGCTCCAACTCCCCAATTCTCTTGCTACAATCAAAAGCAGACTACAAACCCCTATGTTCTCTGACTACAACCGGAAGGTGGCTACAACCACCCGTTCTTGCCCCGTCCAACCACCCTGTTGTAGAAGTATAATGATGGAACCACTATCACACTGTCACACTATCACTGTGAGATATACTATTGTAAACTTGTACCAATCAACCTGCACCAAACAACCTGTAACAACCTATACCAAACAACCTGTAACAACCTATACCAAACAACATGTAATCAACCTGTACCATAAACAAGTGCATCAACCATGCACCAACCTGTACCTCAACATGTACCATCAACAAGTGCATCAACCATGCACCAAACATATAACAATCATGTATCAAATACACATAAACTATGATTCATAAATATCTACCGAAATCATCAACTATACACCTCATGTATGTGCCAACTCATCAACTACTTATCTCAACCATGTACCCAACATGTACCTCAACCAAAATCCCTCATCAATTTCATCATAAAAATCTGATTTGTAACTCTGTAATAGACATGGTGTATATGATCACATACATGCAAAACTTCCTTAACTTTAACAATAAGAGACTAGCATTTTCATCAAACTTTACTTTAGTCTCACATGACTAATTTTGGATTAGTCAACAACCCTAACTTGAAATAATCATAACTATGTACCTGTAATTAATAAAGATATGAAAATAGTACGCAATGTTCTTCAGTGTCTTTTACGCAATTCCTCCAGGTTTCACTACTTGGAACCTCTCAAAAAAGGAGTTATAGAAAAAATGACATACCTTGTTGAATTCTGGCTTACTCTAGAGAGCGAACTTGTAGAGTGTGACTCACACGAAATATTTGTTGTATGGATATGAAAATGGTACAAAGAATACTAAAGACTATAATATAACCAATACAATTGGTCTTACGGAATTTGGATTTGTTATGTATAAGTTATGATGTTTTTACCCGAAACACCTGTTTTAGACTAGTTTCAGGACTAGCCACAAACCCTATTTTCCATGGAGTGTAGCTCCAAAAATACAACGACCCACAAGATGAAATTTGTATCACAGCTACTTGGATATGTTTCCTCAATGGCCTCCATATTTCCTCAATGACCTCCATAGAAAACAAAATTATCGTGAAAATGGTGAGATGACATGTAAATAGCATACCTTAGAAAGCATCATCAAAAGAATTTATCCTCCCTTGAATTTCAGCCTTCTTTACTTCACCTTCCCTCTAAAATTCACCTTAGATGTCCTTTGGTTACCTCAGTCACTTTTAGATATTCAATATGCTCAATTTTAATTAAAATGATAGACCCGTTCCTCTTATTTATAGTTTTATGTAGCTTCTTCAAGGGGTTACCTTCTAACCATCTTAAACCACTTTCCTTATTTTAGGGCTAACCCACATCTAACCACTTGTCCACTTAGTAATTTCTCCATTAACTTTATTATTTAAATAATTTCTTTTGTATCCATTTTGACTTATAGTACACTCATCACTTCACTTTATTATTTAAATAATTTCTTCTTTGCAACCACTTTGACTACTTTGACCTTTTGGGGCTTCTAGATGACTCATGAGGGTTTTCCAACTTCACATGGCCATAACTCTCTAACTGTGATGAGTTATGTGACGTTACACATACCAACGGAAATGGCATGACATGTAATATCCATCTAAAATAGTCTTACCTTCAAATATATTAAAACGCATATCATTATACATCAAACAAACTTGGGTCCATTACCCAAACCTGGGTCCAACTTCACATGGCCATAATTCTCTAACCGTGAGGAGTTATGTGACATTCCACATACCACCAGAAATGTCATGACATGTACTGTCCATATAGAACAGTATTACCTTCAAATATATTAAAACGCATATCATTATACATCAAACAAGCTTGGGTCCATTGCCCAAACCTTTGTGCTACCATAATTCACTACCCGACTTTCTTCAAGGGTTGACATCAATGACAACCAACCCAAATAATCAACATTATCATACCCATATATTTATCTGGAGCATCATAACACTTCTTTCTATGTTTGTACAATTTTTTCCTTTCACTTGATTGTTGATTCATGTGTTCTTGAAGTGCTTTGACTATAGAATATGCACATGACACAAAATGAAAATATTGATAATATGTTTTCATAGTCGATAACTATCGAATTTAAACAACAACAAAAAAATGTAAATATATACCTCTTTCTACCCCTTCATATTTATCTCTTCTTTCTTTAAGAGAAGCACATTTACTACAAATCCCCATCCTTGACTTCTTAGGAATACAGACATTGTTGAATTGTCTCTTCCATACTCTTCTAAAATATGCATATGAAATAAAATTATGATTTCCTTCAACACTTTCAACATATTCTTTGTATAACTTGTACATTTCATTCCTTGAAAAATTATCTGGAATATGTATTGTCTCTCTATTTGGCATAGACTCTCCATGTTTGGAAAAGTAGTCTCGCATCCATGACAATGCAATGTTTGTTAATGGGCCAATCTCTCGGTCATGATGTACCTTTGAATAAAATGTAAGATATTTTTCCAATTTTGTTTGGATCCTTTATAGACAAATATTACCAATTGAGTGGAATTTTTTGAAATCCTTTCTACAAAGTAAAAGATTACCAATGCGATAATCATATCTTGTCTTCGTAGATATCATGCACCCCACTAAATATGATTTTTTCATGCTCTTATTCATTGACAAATAATTCTTCCTTTTCTGCAAGGAATACATGTAGTTTATACTTTTTAAACAATTATTTTGACAACAATCACTAGAAATCAAATCACCAATGGAAAGTGATTTAGTGAGAAATTATTTCCTGGACCTTGTATAACTAGAATGATTTGGATTGATATAAAAAAGGTCTATTCCTCATCCCGGACACAATATTTCTTTGCAATCTCTCCACTATTTCAACATCATCACTAGGAGGAATATCATTCTCACTATAATCATACATAGCATTGTGAAGAGAATGAACAAGAGATTGTTGATCACCTTGATTTGTTGCACCTCCTGATTTAGAACATGATCTCCATTCCTAAGTCCATCATCATCTTAATTGATAATCTTGTTGAGAAGATAAATATCAAGATCATTATCAATGACACAATCACCTGCAATAAAGTGTCCACCATCGACATAATCATCTTCACTACTTTTGAAATCCCCACTTGAGGGAAATTCTACATCATCCTCATTATTGCCCTCAAAATGTTGACTTGGAGGACAATATTTATCATTTTCATTAGTACCTTGGAAATAATCACTTGGAGGAAATTGTTCATCATCTTCATTGGAACCTTCAATTTATCCTACTAAAACAATACCTTCAGAATCCATGTCAGTACCTTCAAAATCCTCACTTGGAGAAAAAATTTCATCATCCTCATTAGTCACTTGAAAATCATTTTATTTTTCATTTTCATTAGTACCTTGGAAATACCACTTGGAGGAAAGTGTTCATCATCTTCATTGGAACCTTTAATTTATCCTACTAAAAAAATACCTTCACCATCCATGTCAGTGCCTTCAAAATCCTCACTTGGAGGAAAATTTTCATCATTCTCATTAGTCCCTTCAAAATCCTCACTTGGAGTAAAATATTCATCGTGCTCATCAATCCCTTCAAAATCCTCACTTGGAGGAAAATATTCATCGTGCTCATTAGTCCCTTCAAAATCCTCACTTGGAGGAATATCTTCTTCCTCCTCATCTGTACCTTCAAAATCATCACTCAAAGGAACATCTCCATTATCCTTATTCCTGCTTTGCAAATCATCACTAGGAGGAAAATTTTCATCCTCCTCATTAGTACCTTCAAAATCCTCATTTGGAATAAAATCTTCATCATCCTCTCTATTACCTTAATAATCGTCACTCGGAGGGAAATTTTCATTATCCTCATCAATACTTGCAAAATCCTCACTTGGAGGAAAATATTCATATTTCTCTTTACTCCCTTGAAAATCCTCACTTGGCGGAAAATCTTCATCATCTTCTTTACTGCCTTGAAAATCCTCTCTTGGACGAAACTCTTCATCATCCTCATCAATACCTTCAAAATCCTCACTTGGAGGAAAATATTCATCATCATTGGTAGTACCTTGGAAATCCTCACTTGAAGGAAACTCTGGATCATCCTTTTCACCATATTCCTCCCCTTCATCATTGGTGCGTTCAAAGTCTTCATAATTAGGACTTTCCCGATCAATATGCTCAATATCATTGCTTGCAATATGATCGAACTTCTCACTAGGTGAAACATATGACTCCTCGTTTACATTAGAAGTATTCCCACCACATTTCTCAGTCTCAGAAGAGGAGGCATCTGAACAAGATGTTGATGATCCATAAATAAAATCCTTTCTATTTGATGAAGCCATCACTACTCACTACAAACATAGAATGGTGCAAATTCCCACCCTCCCTATGACATTCTTATAGCTTGTGGAATGAACATTTCCCTCCAAATTTTTCCCTAAATTTTCCCTCTCCAAATTTTTTCCAAAAAATTTTCCCCCAAATGTTCCCTAAAATGTTTTCCCTCCATTTTTTTTCAAAAAGTTGCCCCCCTAATTTTCCCTCCCAATTTTCCCCAAAATTGTTTTCCCTAAATCTTCCTCTTTAATATTTTACCTTCAATATTAAATAAATCTTACTCTATTAATTCATCATAAATTAATTAATTACATTATGTTTTATCTTTTTTAATTTATCCCACATTGATTAAACGCAAAGATGGTTTATACAATATTTGATATATATACATAATATTCTTCTATTTTATTTATCTCATATGCACTAGACAAACTAACAAGTGGTATAGTACTTGGTATATATACACACACTCATTTTTTGGTTTTTTACATCACATCAACTATTGAGCAACGTTTGTTGAATATTTTGGAGCAATTGAGAAACGTTCGTTAAATACTTTGAAGCAAGCTACAAGGGAGAAACATCAAGGGCATTCAACAAGGAGAGACTACACATTTCAGAGGTTGGTTTTTTTTGTTTTTTTTGTTTTTTTTTAATTTTATATGTTAAATGAAAAAAACAAATTAAGATTTGTATCTATGCAAAACATTGTAAACCTTAAATTTCATGTGATTTTTTATATTTTTTTGAAATAAATTTTAGCAAATTTTATCACATTTTAAGTCTAAAAAGTGACAAACCCCCCCTAAATTTACTATACTTCAAGCCTATTTTTTTTTTTAACTTTAAAAAATTACCGTTTTACTGCATTTAAAAGTTTTTTTTAGTTTTTTTTTTTTAATTTTAAGTGTTTTTTGCTTTTTAGTCACTAGGACGATGTCGGGCATCACCCCCAGAACCTTGGGTCCAAGTCCGCAATTGAACTTGGACATGGGAGCGTCATGAGCCCGGTTGACCAACAAACCAAAACGTACAACTCCCCCCGCCCATATATATATATA
>ML811032.1:66112-105437 GCA_009831015.1 Picea engelmannii
CCCATATATATATATATATATATATATATATATATATATATATATAATTTTATAAAATAGATTTAGTTAAATATTATTGTTTTTGTAATTAAAATTACTTTTAATTGTTTTTGTTTGGCTAGTCGACCAACTGGGGGAGGGAAATGTCAGACATCTCCCCTGGCACCCGCGTGGCCAAGTCCAGGCTTTGTCTGTTGGCCGACCAGGGGAGGGCGATGTTGCGAATCACCCTCGACGACCATGTGGCCAAGTCCATCCCTAGACTTGGCCACGCGGGTGTCAGGGACGATGCCCGACATCACCCTCGACGCCACTATCTATCGGTCGACCGGGGGAGGGCGATGCCATGCGTCACCCCCAATGCCCATGTGGCCAAGTCCAGCCCCGGACTTGGGCACGCGAGTGCTGGGGGAAATACCCTACATCGCCCTCCCCTGGCCGACCAACATATAACAAAAAAAACCACTTTAAAATTTAAATTTAGATTTGAATATAAAAATTAAAAAAAAAAGTTTTGTTTTAATATAAAGTTTTAAATTTTATTTTTTTTTAATTTTTTGTTTTCAATATATTTTGTTTTATAAAATTATAACTTTTATTTTTAAAGTTTAATATTTTTATAAATTTTTATTTTTATTTTTGTTTATGTTTTTTTTTATCTAAAAGTATTTTTTTTAGTTGTCTTTTTTTTTTAATGTTTTTTATTTGTGTAATTCTTTTGTTTTTGTTTTTTTAATGTGGGCTTTTTTTTTTTAAGTGTTTTGGGTTTTGATTTTTTTATATGATTTTTTCTTTAGTATTTTTTTGTGTGTGTTTTTTTAATTTTGTGTCTTAGAAAAAATAATTTTTTAGATAATTTTAATTTAACTTTAGTTTTTTTCCATGAAAAACATATATTTTATTTTTTCCTTAAATAATTTGTGTTTTTTTATTTTTTATGTAGGAAAAATGACAGGAAAGAAAATCTTTGTGAATATATCTGGAACAAGACCTGCAGTAATGGCATCCAAAAGCCCAGTTAGGACCTCCATGAATGCTAGGGAACAAAATACTAGCCCAACAAATGAGGTCACAAGAGAAATGAAAAATGTTAGAGAGTGGAAAACTGTCATGGTGAGAGTAGAATGGAACATTCTTGATATCTTAAATACAAACAAGCCACCAATGGAGAACAAATAATTTTGTATTGTGTTAAATTTGAACATGTCCAAGGAATCTATAAGTCGCTTGGCATGTTACGCGATATATGTTTAGTGCCATGAACATATATTGTTTATGCACTAGTGAAACATTCAAAGACATATCTCAAGATTAGATATTGTTTGAATATGAACAATTATAAAAAGGAAGAAAATTTCACAGAATTATGTGCAATGATCGTGACAAAAATTGAGATGGGAAATGTAAGTTTTCATATTCTTATTTTCGTAGCATGTATTATTATAAGTTTCATGATAATTGTTGAATCTTATTTAACAATGAAAATGACATATTTTATTTTTACAAGATTTTTCTAGGTGACTTCCAGAGATGTTAGTGGGGATTTATTATAAAGAGAGAAATATCATGGAAGTCATCAATTACTTTCATATCTATAAGGAACATGAAGGAAGGAAAAATAAGCAAAGAGAAACGAAAGTTGAAGTTGCAGGAGTAAACAGAGAAGAACAACAAAGAAGAAATAAAAGTCACAATTCTAGAAAGGATAAAAGGGTTACATTTGAAGATATGGAAACTCCAGATGAAGATGTTGTTGAGATTAATGCCAATGAGGTTACCTATGTTCCTCAGAAGAAGACTAAACAACATAAGCACAAAATATGTATGCCCAATGATGATTTCATTCCTAGTGATTATGAAGAGATTGTTGAGTTAGATGAAACTCATTTAAATCGTAAAAAGAGGAAAAAAAGGTTGTTGATGAAGAAGAATTGATAGTTACCTCCAAATATCATGATGGAAGTCCTAAAGATAATAGAGAAATAATAACACCAGGTGTTGATCTAGAATATGGTATTATCAAAACAACGAAAAATAGCATTTGAGATCGACTAAGGAGGAACAACTTGGTTGATGAGGGACATACATTTCTGTTGAGTGTGAAGAAGCAATATAAACCCACAAAAGGCCAAGAAAAATACCAAATTAGAAATCCACATCAGTTGCATATTTAAAAATTGAAAGCACCGATTAGGCACAATCCATATGCACATCTGGTTGACTACTTAGTTATTGTTCACCCAATGGAAGTTCCTACCAAGGATGCATTTGATAGGTCAAAATGTTTTGAGTATAAATATTATGTGATTGGAGGAAATCATTCTACAGAAGCTAGAAGATAATTGATGAAAGAGTATCCCAATAACCCTCTCTTTGAGACAATCAGATGTGTAATTTATGTTGGTTTAACGGATGGAGAAGCAAAGTTATTGGCATGGGATCATAACACAAATAATGAGTACAAGATTTCCATGAATTTGATTCAGAGAGTAAGATTTATCCATAATGAGCTTTCTGTAATATGTGGTGGCGATAGATCAAACATTGATGCAAATTTTAGGAAGGAATGTTGTATGGAAATAGGCTTCCCTATTGATGAGAAAAGTGTAAAACTAAAAATTCGCAAAGGAAGTGATGCATTCAGAGTTGTGGATAGCTATTTCCAATTGGGATTTAAAACTGGATATATATGAGATTTGGTAGATGAGATCTTCAACCTATAAGAAAATATTGGTATAAAAAATCTGAAGGTTAGGAAGTCTAAACCCTTAGTAGGTAGCACAAGTAAGACATGTCTTGAAATCAAAAACCTGCCAGATGATATGACTATAACACCTAGGAGAATGATGCAAGGAGTGAAGGATGAGAAACTTGTCATAGCTATATTATCACGTGTAAGGTCGGGTGAATTATAAATGGAGAAAATGTGTGATGAATTTAAAAAATAAGTTTGTTGAGTTATGTCTTATTTATGTTATGATTAAAAAATTAATTGTTTCTATATAACATAAGAATGTATTTTATTCTATATATTATTATAACATTAATTTATTATTATTATTTAGTCACAAGGTTTATATGAGAATACAAGAGGAAGTGGTTAAGATGTTGAATGAGCATAGTTGGGAGGATGTTACACTCAACTATAGATGAAATCTCTTCAACAACATTGAGTCAATTTTTTGTTGCATTCAAAAAGGTATGTTGATTTATTACATTCATTTGTAGGTTAATTTATTTCGATTTTATTAGTTATAGATATATAATTATATGTTTGTTTGTTTCAATAAATATGTCAAAGAAGAATATAGATGGAGTACCTGAAACCTTCAAAAGCTATATTCAAAAAGCCAAGTTTGAAAGAGAAAGAAGGCAGCGTCTTCAAAATGTTGAGCTTGATGACACCCTTGATCATTACATTTGGAATGGGCTTGACACTGTTCAATATAAAATGATATTAGCGAATTGTGAAAAAAAATGCAAATATTGTTCCTAAAAATGAATACTCCCTAATTATTACAAATATCCCTCATGGTTATAATATACAAAACATTGAATATGATATTGAGCCGTATACTTACCAAGCTTTTAGTAAAGTGGTTATGGGATTTCTAGAAGTCACAACATCACCATTTTGGAGATTTCTATTTTTTCATTCAGACACACAACAAGGATTAGTAAAGTCAAGTTTCAAGGGAAAAGAAAAGACAAAGATGCATCTTTATTGGTAAGATATCGAAATTGTATGTTTAGCGATTAATATTATAAAACTTTTTTATTAATTCACGAGTTAATTGAATTTGTACTTATTTATGTTACAGGAAAAAACCTAATATTCATAGCTCCAATGGTGAACCATTTACACATGATATTGAAAGTATACATCTTGCAAGCTCGACAAAAGATGATACTTATGATTATATTCTTTACAATGTAAAGGATGGAAAGAAGCTTGGCATTTTAATGGTTTACAATGTTGTGGCTAGAAAGCTAATATATGAGGAAAATCGTTAACATTTATCAAAAGCCAAAAGTATTAATTAATTATCTTATAGATAATTGGGTTTTGGATCTATTCTTAGGTTCAGGTAATATTTATGATATAACATTTATGAAATCTTACTTCTCTCTTTATTATTTTTAATTTATGTTATTTTACATTATTTACTTTAATTATTTATTTTGTATTTGGTGGTTAGGTACAAAATTAGCATGATGCTTAGAAAAATGAAGGAATTGCATAGCCATTGAAAGTGACACAATGCAATGTGGTTTTATTCAACAAAAAAATAATGTTATTTGAGCTCTTCCAGATGAAATGCAAGAAATTGGCTTGAGGAAATGAGATTTTAATGACTAAAAGGTGGAAAAAATATCACAGGAACCTCAAGTACCATTATGAGGTATACTTGGAAAATATCACTTTGGAGAACTTGTGGATATCAATAACTCAATGGAAGAGCAACATGAGCCAAATGAGCCAAATGAGCCAAATGAGCCAAATGAGCCAATGGAAGCATAGAATGATGTCCAAGAAAATCATGTTGTGTATGTTGAGAATGATGAATTTGGGATATATGACATTGTCGATTAGTTTTAGGATACCCTTGAAGACAATGTTGAATTTTGCAAATTTTTTATGAGTTATAATTGTAATGTTTTGACTTTTAGATTTTAAAATAAGAATAAATATGCATCTATTGTTGTTTTATGATGAATATGTTTTATTATTTTCTTTTTACTTTTCTTTTTATGTGATCTAATATGCTAGAGAAAATGACATTAAATATTGTCAAGTTTTTACTGTAAATCTATAAAAAAAAATGTTATTTTTTATTAATTTTTTCCATTTTTTTGTTCAATTTTGTCCATAAAAATACTTTATTTGACACGTTATTTATAGTGGAAAGCTTCCAAAATGTATAGGTTTTTTGTTATAAATTGCTTTGAAATGTGTATTTTTTTGCTAAATTTTTTAAAATAGTGTTATTTAGCTACAATTTTTGTTATGTATTGAAGAAAAAATAAAAAGTGTGTTCAAAATACAATTTTACACTATATTTAAAAACTACAGCACCATGAATTAAATAATGAGACATAATTGTATGAAAAATATTAATTTCAAAAACATAAATCATATATAATTTTTTAATAACATTTTTAGTATCATTAAAATCCATAAAAAAGAACATTGGTAAAAAAAAAAGCGATTTAGAAAAAAATTGAAAATAGTTGGAAAAAAACATTTAAAAAATAGTTGATTTAGGAAAATTTGAAAATTGTTCAAAAAAAAATGAATTTTAAAAACAAAATGTAGATCCGTTATAGATAACAAGATTTAAAATATCAAAAAACTACCTCAAAATGAAAAGGGGTGCTACCGGTAGCACCATTTTTCAAAACACGGTAAAAAATGGGACCCTTGAAAAATGAGAACTCGACAAAGTTCTCGTTAAGTTGGTAATATTGTTTAATGAGATAATGGAGTTTCAAAACCCAACGATTATTAGTAGGTTCCCAAGTAGAAGAATGGGAGCATCTTTACTTAAAACTTGGATAGAGGAAAACTTTGGATCACTTCTGGGATATATAACACAATGTATGGTCCTCATTAAATGTTGGCTCATATGGATGTTTAGGGTTGCAGAGGATGAAAACATGATTCTTAGAGATCGATGGAAGTGTGGATCTTAGTACTTCTAAAAAAATGGCACCTAGACTTTGACACCTACACGATCCAAATTGATTTCACTCCCATATGGGTAAGTGTTGGGCGTAGGTCGATTTTGAGGACAAGTCCATTATTGGAAAGTAAAGCTTAATTTGGAAAAAGGCAGCTGGAAGGAAAAGTAGCACATGCAAGGGAAAGTGCATGCAAAGGAGGAAAGCATGCAAGGTGCGCAAGTAGGAAAACCTAACCATGTTAGGGTTAGGGTTTTGGTAAGAGATTTTAACTGCTGTTAAACTTGTAAACTAGTATAAATAAGAACTTAGGAGATCTAGGTCAGGGTTCTATGTGGTTTTTGTTGGTCGAAGTGTGTTCCAACTAGTTGTTCTAGTTTTGAGCTTTTGTGATACAATTTTGTAAGTTGTGGAGCGGTAGAGAGTCGACTAGGTTATTGTTTTGAGGTTCAGATCACAAGTTGAGGAGCCTGGTGTGATCTAGTCCGCCTCACAGAGGTTGTGGAACCTATTTTATGATTGTATGATCAGAGATGTAGTGTGCGCAATGCCATATTTTGCAACAAACATAATAAAAGATCCTAAGAAGCCAGATCTTTGTGGAAATAGCTTAGGAGGGGGTGAACCACGATAAAACCTTTGTATTGTGTGATGATTGAATGTTTGTTTACTTTTTGTTAATGGTTGATCATCTTTAATTCCTGTTAATTATTGATTTACTCATATGTTGTCAGTTAGATCTATTAGAATGCATGCATAAAATAACAGATGAATGAATCATAACAATATGAACGGATAAATATGATGAATGTATGGGGAAAATAGATTAGAATCCTAGATCCCCACTCTTTCCTGGATTGTAAGCAACTGAGATTTGCAGTAACCCACAAGACTATCTCAGGTGAGACTGCGCATTACACCCTGTGTGTTGTGTTTCCTTCTAGGTTACCAAGAGGGACAATAGTTTTAGAGGGGTTTTGTTGGAACCCTGATCCGATCTAAACCTAGGTCTAACTAAGAAGTAGGAAGAGAGGAGAATTCAACCCAACAAATGGTTATGTTGCTAGCTGGAATTCTATGGGATTGAGTGGATGGGATCCGTGAAATATTCGCATAGAATGAAGGTATAACAAGGAATGTTCAAACCATGGAATCCAATGAAAGAAGAGATCGAAATATGGTTGAAAACAAAGGAGATTAAATTTTCACAGAAGGATAACATAAACCCTAATATAACACCACAAAAATATTTAGATAAGTACATATTTAGCGACCTGCTTGAGGTATTTTTTTTTTATGTCCCACATCTATTGTAGAAGTGGCTATTGATGTTAAAAGACAACCACCTTGCAAATCGAATCAGACAGCTCGAGTGGAATCCTATGGAGATCGCTTAGTTACAACAAGTTAACAACAAATTCACGTGCGTAGTATATTTATGGTTAGACATTGTTGTTGCATGGTTTATTACAGAATTTGCAGTAGATACCATGAAGTCTTACAACGTAGCAGAGCATGAGTTTCTAAAAGGACCTAGAGGTAGGTATATCAGATCATTGTACACTTCAATCAATATTTTACTGTATAAGAACGGTGTGATGATGATGAATTCAGACAACTAAACTTCCCTGCGTGCATGGGGGAAAGGGGGAAGCACTGACAAGAGTAAAAGAAATGGAGGAAGAGATGGATAAGGTAAATAAGAAGGAGGCCATGGACCCAATCATGATGGAGGAAAATTAGATAAATAAGATAATGACAACAACTAGAAAGACACACAATAGAGTACCCTACCAATATAAGATGAATAATAACAAGAGAGCCTTAGCGGATAGAGAGGGATTGGAAAGTGATGAGGAAGAGGTAGAGGATCTCTAGGCCATAGATAAGATTGAGGAAGTCCTGCACGCAACATATGAAAGGAGGAAGGAAATCCAAGGGAGGGAACAAAAGGCAAAACTCCCATCCATGTGAGTGTGAGTGTGGAACCCATAACCCCATGTGCGACGGGTACACCAGAAAGAACACCACCATTCAGACAACTAAATTTTAGTGGAAGAAAGATAACATGAGGTACATCTAAACAAGGAGAAACAACTAGAGGAGCCAGTTCAAGAAGTAGTAGTCAAATATATACACTACGTGGAGGTAGTAGTTCATCACAGTTCAAGATGGTAGGACATGATCCCACCATTAGGTTGCCAGAATTCCAGGGAGAGGCATCTGAGGACCCTAAAAAACATTTATTCATCTATGAAAAGATTTGGGAAGCAAAGAATATTACATATGAGGATACAAAACTTGCACAATTATCTATCATGCTAAGAGACCGCGCACTAGACTAGTACATGAGCCTAGCTGTAAAGAGTCCACCAGGAACAACAAGGACGATTGTAAATGTCAAGAAGCTACTGATAAATGAATTTTAGAAGCCTAGTTCATAAGATTAGTACATGAATGAGATGATTGAAATCATATAGAAATCAAGTGAGTTTGTTTGGGAGATTTATCAGAGGTTCAAATAGTTGAAGGGTAAGTTGAAGTATGTTATGACTGACATGTAGCATAGACATATTTTTGTGAATTCATTGTTACCACATTTGAAATACTCATTGAGACAAAAAAAAGTTTCAAACTCAGGCAGAGGCTCTGTAGGAAACTTTATAGCTGGAAGAGAACCAGTATCAAAAGATAGATCCAACAATAGAGGAGCTTAAGGAGGATATGAAGAACCTTAGATTTCAACTAAACCGAATAAAGGAAAAGAGAAAAGAGAAAAGATAAGTTGTTTGGTGTACCACATGCAGGACATAATGGCACCATAAGAATGAATGCCCAAATTTTGCAGTATATGGAAACAAGAGTACTGAACCCTTTTCCAATAGGAGGAACATGGTGCGAGATATATAAGGCACATGGGCATGATCCATATCATTTTACAATGATGCATAAGTATCATACAATACCCAAGAGTTCATATTGCAACTTTTGCAAGTCAATGGGTCATGATGATAAATATTGTAGGACAATGGACCTGATGATGGAAAGAACTTTAGATACTTATAGGTTGCATGCATAAATGATGATAGGGAAAGATGCGTCACAGTTCAACCATGTACCACCTCCATACAACACTGTGCAACAACAATATAATATTGCACAACGAAAATACAACAATGTGAAGCCACAGTATAACCCCGCGAAGTATAATAAGGTTCCTCTATACAATGCACCACGAGGAGATCAAACTGGATACAGAGGTGGAGGAAGAATTAGAGGAGGATTTGGAAGAGGCATAGGTCCATTAGTGTGCTATAAATGCCAACAACTAGGACATTATGCAAGCGAATTCCCACTTCCACCTACGACATGTATGTATTGTCCCGTAGTAGACCATGACATAGAAGAATGTCCAACACTTTTGGGAAAGATTCAAGAAAAGAGGAACCAGAAAAACCAGAATGTTCATTAGATTTTTGCAGAAGCCAGGGATGATGGAAGAAATATCAACATAGTCATGCATGGAGGAGATAAGACAAGGTTTGATGCAGTAAGAAAAGATCTAGCACAATACCAATGGGTGAAGAAAAATACTGAGACACAGAAGCAGTTTGATGTGCAGAAAGAAAATAAAACATTTAAGGAGGCCAGACAGGATTTTCTTAAGAAGAACACTTCGTCTACATCAGTTGTGAAGCAGAATCATAACTCTCCTATGTATGATATGCCTTCATCAATGGACCACACCAGTGAAGTACAATCTATAAATAAAGTGTTAACACATATCCTCGTTCTTCCGCCTCAACTCCTGCATGTTGACGCCCGTGTATTCTCAATCGTTGTTTTGTCACCACAACCTCCTTCCTAGTCGTTGTCCAGTCATCTTTCATGTTGTTTTCACCAAATCCTCATCAGCATCCAAAGTAGATCTAGATGGCCAAAAGTGGGGTAAGTTTGTCACGTGTCCAAGTGTCGAGTTGACTCAGGCCTATCCGGACCCTGAGAAAGACAGTTAATGAAGTTGGGGAGCGGTGGTTGAACATCATTTCTCCCATAAATAGAAAGCTCAAAAGGACTGTCAGCAAGTCAGATTGTCTACAGGCCCCTCCTAAAACCCAAAAATCAGCAAGAGTCGTCCGATTCATAGGGACATGTGGCACCAGCTCCAAGGATTCGCAGTTTTGCAAATAAGAGGTTTTAGCATGGAGTCATTTTGATATTTTGGGAGGATCAATGGTTGAGCTAAGATCCCGCATTGTAAATATTTAATGAAAGCTTTGGTTATCTATTATGTAATAGGATTTGAGATTTCCTGTTTAATATAAGTCAACTTCTTTCCATCTCTCTGTAAAATCTCTATTAGAACACTTGGGCATGGAGGATCCAATTGAGGGTCGTATGTTGTTGTTATGAAGGTTTGATTTCAATGGTATTGTGACCAGTTTTAATCAGTTCATTTTGTTATCTTTTTCCCTCTCACACTGAAGATATTAGGCATGGATGCTCCAGTCGAGTTCTTGTAGCTGCATCATGATGTATGTTTGATCATTGTGTTGTTATGACTGTGTTGCTTAAATATACTTCAATGTCTGAAACTTTGAATCCAAGAGGATATTTTGTTTGAGTTTTTCCTCCTTAGGTTGTTGGAAGACCTAATGTCCATAGAAGACCTCTACATTATCCTCATCAAGTCATCCTTCTATTCACCTTTAATCCAACTTTCTGATTGAAGTTGATCAAGACCTCACTTACCTATGCATACCAGTCTAGTTTTCTGAGTTAAAGCGATATCATCTTGAGTATGCACCCATTTAACCTCTTTAAAATTATTTGTGACATACAAACCAATGGGTACTGGGCTTACTCTCTCTGCAATCAGAGAGTGAATTCTAGTGTTAACATTTTTGGCGTCGTTGTCGGGGATGAAAGTGGAGATATCTTTCCTGGGAGAATGACAAAGAGATTATGATTATGAAGGTGCATCAAATATAAGAACCATTGAATATTGAAGCTTGCACCTAGTGACTCCACTATCAAAGACTCCACTAGGGAGGATCCTGTTGACAAAAAAATGACCATATCGAAGTGAAAGACAAGGTATCAGTCTATGAGTTTTCTTCATGAAGTCATGTTCTTATTTATCATCTCATTTCTCTCTTTCCCTTCAAATATAAAGAGGATTATCCTCTGCCTTGTATATTTAGATGACAATAAGCCTTCCTTAATTCATCCATCCTTGGAAGAAGAAGACATGCCCTCTTCTTGTGTTGTAGATTATGATCCTGTGTCTTCACCTCAGCCTATTCATAAAAGTGAGATCTGTATTGAATCTCCACTCGAAATTGATCACCCTTGTAGCCTTGAGGAGGTTGAAAATAATTCACAGTATTCTTAAATCTCGTTACCCTCCATTATTCCTTTCAAGCCTTGCCATCAACTCGTTAATCCTCATGATCATCCCACTGTTTTTCAAATTAAAATAAAAAATAAGTTGTTTAAACCTCTGAGGCTGCCATATTGCCTTAACCCTTATCCTCTTGATTCCTTTGAGTATCTTACTTAGTTTTCTGGGGAGGATCATGTTATAGCTAAGAGGTACTTCGGGGCCTTTGAGAAATTTATTGATCAGTTTGAGATCGTTCATGATGATGTTACCATGAGGTTGTTCTCACATTCCATGTCTGGAGATGTTGTTGTGTGGTTTATGTGTCTGGAGGTCAGTTCTATTGGTTCCTGGACTGAGCTATGCCATGCTTTTTTAAAGTGTTGGGGTGAGAAAAAATCCATTGATCAATACTGGTTTGAGTTTAATGCCCTGAGGAGAGGGGAAGAGGAATCCTTGGCTATCTTCAACAGGAGGTTTTACAACGTTTATCATAGTATGCCTGTGGATATCAGACCCACAGAGACTGTTGTCATGGTGTACTATGTCATGGCTCATCATCCAGAGCTTGTCCTTCTCTTGAGAGAAAGGAAATATTCATCGTTAAGACATCTGTTTGAAGATGTTGTAGAGGTCGAAGAGAAAATCAAAGCTAGCAAGTGGGTTCATAGGCAGGCATATCTTGAAACTTTGCATGTACATGAGCAAGACGACTATCAATCTGTTTCAGATTCTGAGTAAGAAGATAGTGTATATGAATCAGATCTGGAACAACAACAAGGAAGTAGGTATGATTCCCTGCTAGAATCAGGTTCTTCAAAATTTGCAGATTTTTCTATGGGAAGGAATGCATATCAATCTTATGATTAGTTTCCAGAACATTTTGAGCATGTAGCAGTGGTTGATTGCATAGATAATTGTATGTTATTGGCTGATCATAGTTATGATGTTTTAAGTCCTGCTACACCTTTATCTTGTGACCATTATTATGAAGAAGAGACGACAACTATTGATGATCAAGAGTTGGTTTCAAAAAAACAAGGAGGGAATTTATTTTCAAACAGAGAGAATTTTACAGAGGAGTGTCCTGGTCTTCTAATGCAGCCAAGATTCTGTCGCATTATTCATGCTCCTGTGGCCATATACATGGAGTCATACATTTCATATTTTATGAAATTTTCAAATTGCATTACTTCACCAATACTCATAGGCGAGTATGGTGTTATGAAAGGTTTCCAATACCAAACTATAGAGGCTTTTCCTTTATTAATTAAGGAAAAGCATCGGGTGGAAATAAACTATCCTAGACTTGCAGAAAACACAGAGCAACATGTAAAGGATGAGCTTAGTGGGCAGTTTATCTCATGTCTAGAACTTGTAATTAAGCAGGTATCACCTGGTATCATCCAACCTGCATCACTTCTCCACCCACCTGTGCACTCTTAGAACATCACATGATGGGTGAGACACAATAAAGGACAGGAGTTAATTTCTTACCAGTTGAGCTCCCCTGATTATAAATTTTGTGACTCTGTAGGATTATATATGGAGCTATGTTTTCCAAAAGCATTGGAGCCTTCAGATTTATTCACCTTATCATCATTTGGGGGTATAGTCATTCTTCCAAGCCATGTCCTCATTTTGTTGTCATACTTCCTTAGCATTTTGTGGATTATCTGCAGTAAAGAAAAGGATCATATTACCAGACAATCTGGTTGTCTATGGTGGAATTTTGCTTTCACCTAGCGCTTTGTAAAAATCAGTTATCTTAGGTTTTTGTACATAAATAAACTCTATCAGGAGCAGGTGTGTTTTCCTTATGTCTATAAGAAGAATGTGTGCAGGTCGGCCTGGATTCCTCTGTGGGATGTTTTTGAGCATGACACCATAGCCCAATACCAAGGCACTGAAACTGCAAAAAGTGTTCTTAGAGCCTCACAGGGAGGACTCTATCCCCCATGGAGCCTAATGTTAACACATATCCTCGTTATTCCGCCTCACCTCCTACATGTTGACACCCGCGTATTCTCCAACCTCCCGCATGGTCACCGTCCAGACATATTTCACCCTGTTTGCACCAGATCCTCGTCAACATCCAACGCAGATCCAGATGGCCAAGAGAAGGGTAAGGTCATCATGTTTCCAGGTGTCGAGTTGACTCAGGCCTTTCTGGACCATGAGAAAGACAATTAATGAAGTTGGGGAGAGGTGGTTGAACATTGTTTCCCCCATAAATGGAAATCTCAAAAGGACTATCAGCAAGTCGACCCATCTGTAGGTCCCTCCTGAAACTCGAAAATCAGTAGGAGCCATCCAATTCCAAGGGACGCGTGGCACCACATCCAAGGATTCACTGTTTCGCAAATCGGAGGTTTTAGCATGGAATCATTTTGATATTTTGGGAGGTTTGATGGTTGAGCTAAGCTCCCGCATTGTAAAGCTATGATGAAAGCTCTGGTTATCTATTATGTAATAGGATTTGATATTTCATGTTTAATATAAGTCAGCTTCTATCCATCTCTCTGTAAAAGTTGTGTTAGAACACTCGGGCATGGAGGATCCAATCGAGGGTCGTATGTTGTTGTTATAAAGGTTTGATTTCAACAATATTGTGACCATTTTTAATCAGTTTGTTTTGTTATATTTTTCCCTCTCACACTGAAGAGATCGGGCATGGATGATCCAGTCGATTTGTTGTAGTTGCATCGTGATGTGTGTTTGATCATTGTGTTATTATCACTGTGTTGCTTAAATATACTTCAGTGTCTGAAACTTCTAATCCAAGAGGATCTTGTGTTTGAGTTTTTTCTCCTTGGGCTACTGGAAGACCTGATGTCCATATCAGACCTATACTTTCTCCTCATCAAGTCTTCCTTCTTTTCACCTTTAATCCAAATTTCTGTCTGAATTTGATCAAGACCTCACTTGCCTGTGCATACCAATCCAGTTTTTTGAGTTAAAGCGATATTATCTTGAGTCTGCACCCATTTGACCTCTTTAAAATTATTTGTGACATACAAACTGATGGGAACTGGACTTACTCTCTTTTCAATCGGAGAGTGACTTCTAGTACTAACAGAAAGTAAGTAACATAAGGAATTCTCTACAAGATTGTGTTCAGTTATTCAAGGATCCATAATCTGTCAAAATATTACAGAATCTACTAGAAATATGTAACATAGAGGTAGAGGGGAAGTTAGAGAAGAAAACAATCAATCACCTCCATACAAGAAGGAGGACAGGTAGAGAATTCAGTCTGAATGCCAAATTTGGAGATTTCAATATGGGGGATATTATACTAGACTTAGGTTCTGAAGTAAATGTTTTACCTAAGAAGACATGGCAGTTTATGGGAGATCCCACACTAGGCAGATGGGGTACTTAGTTGGAGAAGCATCACATCATGTGCTTCTGACTCGGATAGAGGGATAGAAAACCGGTAACATATATTACATGAAGTGTCCACAAGAAGGTGTGCAAGAATAGATAGCGCAGTAAGATGGGTTGGTACAAAGATAAGGGAACCTCCCAGTTTTCATGGGGTAAATGATTTCGAATAATTTTTTACCGAATATCAATAATAAGTATTAGAGAATCAGAGCCTCTTAGACCTAGATATTGCACTCAAGGATACACCTTCAAGATGGTGGGGTGCACATAAAGAAACAATTCAGGATTGGTACCAATGTAACTGATTACTACACATTAGATTCGACGCAGAACAGAGGAGTAATAATATGCAGAGATATGATGGACATGAGACACCAGAAAAACACTTGGAGAAGTGTATGACACATTAGAGGATGACACCACCATAAGATGTGTATGTTGTTCGTGTTATTTATGTATCTAACAAGAAGGAAAGCCAATCTGAAGAAAAAGAGGTAAGATCTTAAAGATTTGTGCTCTGGTAAATGTAAGATAAGTGGAAATTTTTTCTTCGAAAGTATTAATATAAGTATGTTTGATAGATTATTTCCTAGTCTAAAAACTAGGGCATAGCTTGAGGAAAGATTTGATCTGAATAAATTTCATAGAGATAGTGAAATATATGTTATTCCTATGCATAGAAAGAATTTTTAGACTAACAAGTGGATGCAAGAACCTAGAAAGAATTTTTGCAGATTGCAGGTCCATCACTATGGTCCCAGTGCACAGCACAAGAAAAGTTGGGGATTGTTTAAAAGAAAGAGAGGATTGACAATTTGTTACAATTGTAGAAGACCGGGACATCTTGCTAAGGAATACCCTGGTATAGGTCCTATTTATCTTTGTTATAAAGCTATTGGTCATGAAGTTGAGGATTTCCCTAGAATGATTGCCAAAGTTGAAAAGATGAACACGAGACAAGAAAACTATGAAGAAGGTCAAGGGACTAATGATATGTTAGAAAACCAGAAAGAATCTGAGACTATGTTGTTACATATAAAAGAAACATTGAATGATCATAGAGACATACGTTTACCAGAGATCTTCAAAAAGAAGCAGTGCATAGAAACACGAATAGGAGACTTCGACATAGAATGTATATTGGATGAAGAAACACATGTGAACATTATGCCATAAAGCACTTGGAAAATCTTAGGAAAGCCTGCTATGATTCCTTCATTGGGAAGGATAAGATTGTTTAAAGGAAAGATTATAACCCTATGTGGAAGAATTACTCATGTACCTATGATTTCTCATGGAACATCGACTGAAGAAGAATTTGAAGTCATTAAGTTTGTTGAGAACAATGCCCCTTTTTCACTTTTACTAGGAAATACCTAGATTGAGAAAGATCAAATCCAAAGGAAAGCAGAGGAAGAAGCTACAGAATAGAAAAATAAAGAATTAAGGGACTTCGTGGCTAGAAAAATAAAGCGAGTAATAGAAGAACAAGAGAATAAGTCGAAGCAACAGAGGACCAGAGAATTAGTTGTCGAAGTGGAAAGAACACAAGAACTCTTAAAGAACTTGTCCATACAGGAGAGAAGAGAATCCACCCCAGAAATAGTAAGAGAAGAGGTACTACACTCGAACCCTTTGAAAGACCCTCAACAAGGCGAAGTTGCTATGCTAAGAAATGATAAGAATAAAAATGGAAAGAGGGATCCAACGACTCATATCACAAGGAAGAAGGCCATAAATCTTAGTAAGAAAAAAGAAAGACTAGAAAAACTACGGGAAGTTCTAGAGAAGACTTCGCAGAAGGCAAGCTTGCAGAACTTGAACCTCGTTGGAATAGCATAACCAAGCAGAATGGGACTTCACCACGACGAAGCTATATGATCTTTGGAGGTACCCCGACTATTAGAATGATGCTCCAGAATGGTTAGAAACACAATTATTTCTGGAAATATTACCATTGGACCGTTGGGACTGCACCATAATGGATGGAATCACATTGATTAAGGCACTCTGAACCGTTGGAGGCATTTATTACGACGTTGCTTATTTAACCCATCGAATGCTGCGCCGGGACCACTTTTTGAAAAAATGAGATATCTGAGCTAAAAAAGAAGTGATTGCATACCCCTCTATGTTGTCTAGACCTTGACATTCCTTTGATTACCTTGAGTGTTCATTCGCCTACCTGAGTTTTTTTATTACAAGTGTGAATGTCGGGTGAGCATAGAACGCTAAAGAAATCTGTGGAAGAGATTTTAATCGACCTCATGGCTGAGAAATTCATGTCTGTATGAATATAGGCATCATCGACAGGCGGATTGCAAGCATCCCCCTCAACTGCACCTTGGTCTAGTCGAACCACGACTGAGAAACATAGCAAGCACCGCGATGATCTGGTGAACGCGAAGCAAATTTTGTCGGTCTTTCCAGACTACATACCACCTCTCGCTGGTGTAGTTAGCCGTGACAGTGTCCCGCTTGACTTTGAGTACACATTGATCACTGCGTACCTACCAAAGGGGATACATGCAGTCAGAACTCAATTGGGACTGATCCCATCTCTCAAGATCGGTGACTTCAACCTTGAAGACCGAAAAAACTATGCTATGCTTGCACTGCATAGGTACCTGACGAAGACAACTGGGAAGAATCCCAAGATAGTTCCCCAGCCATGGATTAAGGAGATCACAAGATTGACAATCCTAAATGTCATGAATATTCCCCACTTTGATCGACATCAGGAGGTTAACGCGTGCGTTAAACTCCTCATCTCGTGCTACCATGAAGGTTATCTTTGGTTAGATAGGCGCATCACCGTGGATCTGATGATGATCCACCTGATCAAGGATCTAAGCATGCAAGGACCATACCCTCACCAGTTCTACCCAGGAAAGACGTTAGATCACTCCTTGGCCCAACATATAAAGGAATCCTATAGTGATGTGGAGAAGGGGAAGTGAGACTACAAGGTAGCCTCCATCCAGGATGGCGCAGTGCACTTAGCATGTCATCTTATAGCTGGCAAGCTCGTCAGAAAGAATCGACTGACACAATTCACATGGTTCATAGTCGACCTCATAGAGAAGTGTGTCAAAGGAATGCAGATGAACTGGGCAAGTTAACTCATCAGTGAGTTGGAGAAGGACTGTCGCGAAGCACAGGACCAAGGCTACGAATTTCACTTCAGTTGGTTGTTGATTTTAATCGCATTTGTCGCTTGGGAGATATCGGAGGGAGCGACATTCCCAAAAGTTGAGCCATCGGAACCATTGGACGCAAGGTTTTCCACCTTGTGGTACACGAGTGATATGGCGAAGCCATGGAAATCGAAAGCAGTGTTCCACACTTACTATATACAGCTGAAGCGCACCATTGAAGCATTTCCATGGATGACCCCGAACAGTTTTCACACATACAAGCCGCTAGCGAAGTTCTACATAGACCAACACTTCATCTACATCACCGCGCACATGGATGAAAGTAAGGAGGAGTTGCAGTATTACTATAAATTGGCTGATGAAGATATGGAGGAGATAACCAAGGAATGGCCAGTCGAATTCCTCCCTGGTCGAAGACGTAGAACTCTTCGAACTCGACATCATCGGAAGCCCTTTGGTCACCTGGACTGAGTATGATGGACACAGCAGCGCAAAGAAAAATAATAAAAAGGAGGAAATGCAGGACATAGACAGTGAGGAGAAGGACATTGCATCGGAGGAAACTACGTCTGACTCACCTACAGGAGGAGGAGAAGCTGAAGTAAACCAAGAGGAGGGAGGGGAAGAAGACAAGAAAGAAAAAGGTGAAGTAACACCACCAAAGGATCCCCTCACAGAGGATGAGACATCTAAGAAAAGGAAGGTTTCTCCACAGAAACCCTCAACATGGAAGAAGTCCTGAGCCAATAAGACTCAATCACAAAATGTGCTCACAGTGGTGGATATTGAGCTCATCATCATAGTCGTAGAATATTCTTCAGAAGATATCCTACAGAGACATTAACCAAACAAAGAAACTATGTATGAACGAATAGAGAATGAGCTCAAATACATCCAACAAGCTATCTAGTCGGGCCACGCACTGTCCACTGCATCATCTTCAACAAAGAATGTAGAATTGGGGGATGAGCCCACCCAATTGCAAAGTTAGCAGATGCAACAGAGGCTTGCCTTCATCAGACCCAATAAGAAAAGGAGTAGGCCATAGAGGCCTTAAAGAAAGAAAAGGAGGAGGTCCTATAGCAACTTCAAGTTGTGCAGCAGGAGAAAAGTGAAATTCAGGTGAAGTTCAAGGAGAATAATGCGAAGATACAGGAAGAAAAAGACCAACTTTTCACAGAGAGGATTGTGATCAAGGAGGCAGTGACTAGAGAACTTTGCTCTGTGTCGGGCTAGGCATAGATGGAACAAGAGACAACCGAGAGCCAAGTGGGGAAGATCGTTGAGGCCATTCAACAACTTCAAGAAAGAGTAGCAGAGTTAGAACTTCAAGCAGTGTCGAGCACTCCACAAGAAGTGCACGATCAGTGGGAAGAATCTTCCAGGAGTGCAATAGAAAGAATTAGGGCATTGGCCTCATAGTGAAAAAAATTAATCGATCGAAGTGCACAGACCTATGAGCACCTTGCAGAAGACCCAGAGTTGAGGACATTGGAAGCACAGCTCCAAGAGGCAAAGTAACATGCATCTGCAGTGAAAGCACAAATGAAGTTGCTTACTACAGTTGAGAAGATGAAGAGATCACAGGAGCAATGCGTAGTCTAGAAGAAAGTCACTTCCATCCATAGCAGAGTTATGGAGGTGACACAGAGACTCTGGCCGGTGCAGGATGAAGCATGCACACTTTTTGAAGAGATCGAGGGACAAGTATCACAATTGGAACAGTTGGTCACAACAGTAAAACAACGCCTGGAAGGGCCTGTCAGCAAGAAAGTAATTCATAAGTTCATCGAGCATGAGGCTTTGGCGAAGCAGCAAGTCAAGGCAGCTTGATCTAAGCTCGAGGCCTTCGAATCAGTATTACCTAGATTAGAGTGACTCAAGATGAGTCACAGGTGAGTGTTGGGGGCCTATTGGCCCTCAACCAAGTTTTGAGGAAATGTTGGTCGTGTTTGACCATTTTTGGGACTTCGACAGGCTGGTCGAAGACGGAGCGTCCAGGCGAAGTGGAGATCGCGAGATCTCACCCATTTTGCCATATTTTTGGGCTTTTAGGATTTATGTAACGGGTATGGGATGTCGAACCATGGGTTTAACCATGCTTAGGTGTTTTTGTAATGTATAAATAAGTAGTTAGGCGATGTAAGTAAGATAGTAATTGGTTTTAAAGGTCATTGGCTTAGTGCATGACTAGTTGGCTTCGTACAAGAATATGTAGAGATTGCTAATTGAAAATAACAGTTGTTGGATTTTGTGCATATTGTGTGTTGAGACTTGTGAAGATAAGTGCAAGTAATTGTTAGAGGCTTTGTGCAGACATATTGTGTAAGGCTTTGTTCCCTGACATAATTCGGGGAAGGAGGATCTGGCGAGGTGCACACATATCTCCTGTCTATTGGTGGAGTTGTCTTTGTGGTTTTTTGCACATGAGAAGAGGACTGTAGGAATCTTAAAGACTAATAAAGAAGAAGAAGAAGAAGAAGTTGGTGGACGTAGCCCCACACTGGGGTGAACCACGTATATCCTGCGTCGATGTGCTTTGTGCAATGTTGTTCGTGTTATTTATGTATCTATTTTCTTAGTGCACTATTCTTGATGTATATATATATGAATTCTTAGTGATTTATGATGTGAATGAATGTTAGATATGAGCTTATGCTATGTGCCAAGAGGTTTTAAGGGCTAGATCTTCTGTTAATCTGTAATAAGGGTTTAACCTATGCTATGAATAAGGTTTAAGAACTAATGCATGTTGTTGGATAAGTTCTATGTTAAGTGTTGTGATCACAGATCTGTGTCCCATATAGGTTGTAGACAACTGAGTCCTACAACCCCCCTTACCTCTAACTCGGGTGAGACTTCCTCTGCTTCGCAGGTGTTGTCGAAAGGGTCGGTATTTAGGGTTTTGTTGGTGCATTGTTGAAGTGTTGAACCCTAGGTATGCCCCTATGCCAACAATACCATCAGATCAAGATAGCTCCAGAAGACAGGTATAAGACAACTTTTTCCACAGAATGGGGATCCTACCAGTACATAGTCATGCCATTTTGGCTGAAGAATGCACCAGCCATATTTTCAAGAGTAGTCATAGTTGATTTTAAGGAATTCATACATCATTTTTTAGAAGTGTATCTGGATGAATGGACAATATATAGTGTGTTAAACATGGAGTCATACATTTCATATTTTATGAAATTTTCAAATTGCATTACTTCACCAATACTCATAGGCGAGTATGGTGTTATGAGAGGTTTCCAAGACCAAACTATAGAGGCTTTTCCTTTATTAATTAAGGAAAAGCATCGGGTGGAAATAAACTATCCTAGACTTGCAGAAAACACAGAGCAACATGTAAAGGATGAGCTTAGTGGGCAGTTTATCTCCTGTCCAGAACTTGTAATTGAGCAGGTATCACCTGGTATCATCCAACCTGCATCAGTTCTCCACCCACCTGTACATCACATGATGGGTGAGACACAATAAAGGACAGGAGTTAATTTCTTACCAGTTGAGCTCCCCTGATTATAAATTTTGTGACTCTGTGGGATTATATATGGAGCTATGTTTTCCAAAAGCATTGGAGCCTGCAGATTTATTCACCTTATCATCATTTGGGGGTATAGTCATTCTTCCAAGCCATGTCCTCATTTTGTTGTCATACTTCCTTAGGATTTTGTGGATTATCTGCAGTAAAGAAAAGGATCGTATTACCAGACAGTCTGGTTGGCTATGATGGAATTTTTCTTTCACCTAGCGCTTTGTAAAAATCAGTTATCTTAGGTTTTTGTACATAAATAAGCTCTATCAGGAGCAGGTGTGTTTTCCTTATGTCTATAAGAAGAATGTGTGCGGGTCGGCCTAGATTCCTCTGTGGGATGTTTTTGAGCATGACACCATAGCCCAATACAAAGGCACTGAAACTGCAAAAAGAGTTCTTAGAGCCTCACAGGGAGGACTCTATCCCCCATGGAGCCTAATGTTAACACATATCCTCGTTATTCCGCCTCACCTCCTACATGTTGACACCCGCGTATTCTCAATCATTTTTTTTTCATCACAACCTCCCGCATGGTCATTGTCCAGACATATTTCACCCTGTTTGCACCAGATCCTCGTCAACATCCAACGCAGATCCAGATGGCCAAGAGAAGGGTAAGGTCATCATGTTTCCAGGTGTCGAGTTGACTCAGGCCTATCTGGACCATGAGAAAGAAAATTAATGAAGTTGGGGAGAGGTGGTTGAACATTGTTTCCCCCATAAATGGAAATCTCAAAAGGACTATCAGCAAGTCGACCCATCTGTAGATCCCTCCCGAAACTCGAAAATCAGTAGGAGCCATCCAATTCCAAGGGACGCGTGGCGCCACATCCAAGGATTCACTGTTTTGCAAATCGGAGGTTTTAGCATGGAGTCATTTTGATATTTTGGGAGGTTTGATGGTTGAGCTAAGCTCCCGCATTGTAGAGCTATGATGAAAGCTCTGGTTATCTATTATGTAATAGGATTTGATATTTCCTGTTTAATATAAGTCAGCTTCTATCCATCTCTCTGTAAAAATTGTGTTAGAACACTCGGGCATGGAGGATCCAATCGAGGGTCATATGTTGTTGTTATGAAGGTTTGATTTCAACAATATTGTGACTAGTTTTAATCAGTTCGTTTTGTTATCTTTTTCCCTCTCACACTGAACAGATCGAGCATGGATGATCCAGTCGATTTGTTGTAGTTGCATCGTGATGTGTGTTTGATCATTATGCTATTATTAATGTGTTTCTTAAATATACTTCAGTGTCTGAAAATTCTAATCCAAGAGGATCTTGTGTTTGAGTTTTTCCTCCTTAGGCTACTGGAAGACCTGATGTCCATATCAGATCTATACATTCTCCTCATCAAGTCTTCCTTATATTCACCTTTAATCCAAATTTCTGTCTGAATTTGATCAAGACCTCACTTGCCTGTGCATACCAATCCAGTTTTCTGAGTTAAAGTGATATTATCTTGAGTCTGCACCCATTTGACCTCTTTAAAATTATTTGTGACATATAAACTGATGGGCACTGGACTTACTCTCTTTGCAATTGGAGAGTGACTTCTAGTACTAACAGAAAGTAAGCAACATAAGGAATTTTCTACAAGCTTGTGTTCAGTTATTCAAGGATCCATCATCTGTCAAAATATTACAGAATCTACTAGAAATATGTAACATAGAGGTAGAGGAGAAGTTAGAGAAGAAAACAATCAATCACCTCCATACAAGAAGGAGGACAGGTAGAGAATTCAGTCTGAATGCCAAATTTGGAGATTTCAATATGGGGGATATTATACTAGACTTAGGTTCTGAAGTAAATGTTTTACCTAAGAAGACATGGCAGTTTATGGGAGATCCCACACTAGGCTACTCACCTATTCAGTTGAAATTAAAAAATTAACACAGAGTTCTACCGATTGGAAGGCTAAAAGGTGTCAAAGTAGATTTGGATGGAGTATGCACTAAGGCATATTTTTAAGTAATAGAGTTAGTGAATGGAACAACACCATATCCAACATTGCTTGTATTGGATTCAACATTTGATAACCAGGCAATAATCAATTTGAAGACAAGAAAAATGACATTTGAATTAGGATAATGCAGATTCATTGCGCCATTAGACCCTTCAGAAGGAGAAAGGTTTGTAGAACCAACTTGTCTGCACCTGGAGGAAATAAACCAATTGTAGAGAACCACCGTGTGAGAACAAGACTATGTTAACCCAACTGCAGATGGGGTACTTAGTTGGAGAAGCATCACATCATGTGCTTCTGACTCGGATAGAGGGATAGAAAACTGGTAGCAGATATTACATGAAGTGTCCACAAGAAGGTGTGCAAGAATAGATAGCGCAGTAAGATGGGTTGGTACAAAGATAAGGGAACCTCCCAGTTTTCATGGGGTAAATGATTTCGAATAATTTTTTACCAAATATGAAGAATAAGTATTAGAGAATCAGAGCCGCTTAGACCTAGATATTGCACTCAAGGCTACACCTTCAAGAAGGTGGGGTGCACATAAAGAAACAATTCAGGATTGGTACCAATGTAACTGATTACTACACATTAGATTCGACACAGAATAGAGGAGTAATAATATGTAGAGATATGATGGACATGAGACACCAGAAAAACACTTGGAGAAGTGTATGACACATTGGAGGATGACACCACCATAAGATGTGTATGTTGTTCGTGTTATTTATGTATCTATTTTCTTAGTGCATTGTTCTTGATGTATAGATCTATGAATTCTTAGTGCTTTATGATGTGAATGAATGTTAGATATGAGCTTATGCTATTTTCTAAGAGGTTTTAAGGGCTAGATCTTGTGCTAATCTATAATAAGGGTTTAACCTACATTGTGAATAAGGTTTAAGAACTAATGCATATTTTTGGCTAAGTGCTTTGATAAGTGTTGTGATCACAAATCCATGTCCCATATAGGTTGTAGACACCTAAGTCCTGCAACCCCCCCTACCTAAGTCCTGCAACCCCCCCTACCTAAGTCCTGCAACCCCCCCTACCTCTACCTTGGGTGAGACTTCATCTTCTTCGCAGGTGTTTATGAAAGGGCCGGTAGTTAGGGTTTTGTTGGTGCGTTGTTGAAGCGTTGAACCCTGGGGTTGCCCCTGTGCCAACAAATGGTCCCATTGTCGGGACCTAAAACTGTGATTGTTGGGTACTGAAGAAAAGATAAAGCTTTTTGTATAGATCTGTTGCTGTAGTGTGCATTATTTTGCTTGAATTGCAAAGGTCCATGCTAAGAAGGAAATCCAATCTGAAGAAAAATAGGTAAGATCTTAAAGATTTGTGCTCTGGTAAATGTAACATAAGTGGAAATTTTTTCTTCGAAAGTATTAATATAAGTATGTTTGATAGATTATTTCCTAGTCTAAAAACTAGGGCACAACTTGAGGAAAGAGTTGATCTGAATAAATTTGATAGAGATAGTGAAATATATGTTATTCCTATGCATAGAAAGAATTTTTAGACTAACAAGTGGATGCAGGAACCTAGAAATAATTTTTGCAGATTGCAGGTCCATCACTATGATCCCAGTGCGCAGCACAAGAAAAGTTGGGGATTGTTTAAAAGAAAGAGAGGATTGACAATTTGTTACAATTGTAGAAGACCGGGACATCTTGCTAAGGAATACCCTGGTATAGGTCCTATTTATATTTGTTGTAAAGTTATTGGTCATGAGGTTGAGGAATTCCCTAGAATGATTGCCAAAGTTGAAAAGATGAACACGAGACAAGAAAACTATGAAGAAGGTCAAGGGACTAATGATATGTTAGAAAACCAGAAAGAATCTGAGACTATGTTGTTACATATAAAAGAAACACTGAATGATCATAGAGACATACGTTTACCAGAGATCTTGAAAAAGAAGCAGTGCATAGAAACACGAATAGGAGACTTCGACATAGAATGTATATTGGATGAAGAAACACATGTGAACATTATGCCAGAAAGCACTTGGGAAATCTTGGGAAAGCCTGCTATGATTCCTTCATTGGGAAGGATAAGATTGTTTAAAGGAAAGATGATAACCCTATGTGGAATAATTACTCATGTACCTATGATTTCTCATGGAACATCGACTGAAGAAGAATTTGAAGTCATTAAGTTTGTTGAGAACAACGCCCCTTTTTCACTTTTACTAGGAAAGACCTAGATTGAGAAAGATCAAATCCAAAGGAAAGCAGAGGAAGAAGCTACAGAACAGAAAAATAAAGAATTAAGGGACTTCATGGCTAGAAAAATAAAGCGAGTAATAGAAGAACAAGAGAATAAGTCGAAGCAACAAAGGACCAGATAATTAGCTGTCGAAGTGGAAAGAACACAAGAACTCTTAAAGAACTTGTCCATACAGGAGAGAAGAGAATCCACCCCAGAAATAGTAAGAGAAGAGGTACTACACTCGAACCCTTTGAAAGACCCTCAACAAGGCGAAGTTGCTACACTAAGAAATGATAAGAATAAAAATGGAAAGAGGGATCCAACGACTCAGATCACAAGGAAGAAGGCCATAAATCTTAGTAAAAAAAAAGAAAGACTAGAAACACTACGGGAAGTTCCAAAGAAGACTTCGCAGAAGGAAAACTTACAGAACTTGAACCTTGTTGGAATAGCATAACCAAGCAGAATGGGACTTCACCACAACGAAGCTATATGATCGTTGGAGGTGCCCCGACTATTAGAATGATGCTCCAGAATGGTTAGAAACAAAATTATTTCTTGAAATATTACCATTGGACCGTTGGGACTGCACCATAATGGATGGAATCACATTGATTAAGGCACTCTAAACCGTTGGAGGAATCTATTACGATGTTGCTTATTTAACCCATCAAATGCTGCGTCGGGACCACTTTTTGAAAAAATGAGATATCTGAGCTAACAAAGAAGTGATTGCATACCCCTCTATGTTTTCTATACCTCGACATTCCTTTGATTACCTTGAGTGTTCATTCACCTACCTGAGTTTTTTTATTACAAGTGTGAATGTCGGGCGAGCATAGCACGCTAAAGAAATCTGTGGAAGATATTTTAATCGACCTCATGGCTGAGAAATTCATGTCTGTACGAATATAGGCATCATCGAAAGGCGGATTGCAAGCATCCCCCTCGACTGCACCTTGGTCTAGCCGAACCACGACTGAGAAACATAGCAAGCACCGCGATGATCTGGCGAACGCGAAGCAAATTTTGTCGGTCTTGCCAGACTACATACCACCTCTCACTGGTGTAGTTAGCCGTGATAGTGTCCCGCTTGACTTTGAGTACACATTGATCACTGCGTACCTACCGAAGGGGACACGTGCAGTCATAACTCAATTGGGACTAATCCCATCTCTCAAGATCAGTGACTTCAACCTTGGAGACCGAAAAAACTATGTTATGCTTGCACTACATAGGTACCTGACGAAGACAACTGGGAAGAAGCCCAAGATAGTTCCCCAGCCATGGATTAAGGAGATCGCAATATTGACAATCCTAAACGTCATGAATATTCCCCACTTCGATCGACATCAGGAGGTTAACACGTGCGTTAAACTCCTCATCCAGTGCTACCATGAAGGTTATCTTTGGTTAGATAGGCGCATCACCGTGGATCTGATGATGATCCACCTGATCAAGGAACTAAGCATGCAAGGACCATACCCTCACCAGTTCTACCCAGGAAAGACGTCAGATCGCTCCTTGGCCCAACATATAAAGGAAGCCTATGGTGATGTGGAGAATGGGAAGTGAGACTACCAGGTAGCCTCCATCCAGGATGGCGCAGTGCACTTAGCTTGTCATCTTATAGCTGGCAAGCTCGTCAGAAAGAACCAACCCACACAATTCACAGGGTTCGTAGTAGACCTCATAGAGAAGTTTGTCAAAGGAATGCAGATGAACTGGGCAAGTTAACTCATCAGTGAGTTGGAGAAGGATTGTCGCGAAGCACAGGACCAAGGCTACGAATTTCACTTCAGTTGGTTGTTGATTTTAATCGCATTTGTCGCTTGGGAGATATCGGAGGGAGAAACATTCCCAAAAGTTGAGCCATCGGAGCCATTGGACGCAAGGTTCTCCACCTTGTGGTACACGAGTGATATGGCGAAGGCATGGAAATCGAAAGCGGTGTTCCACACTTACTATATACAGCTGAAGCGCGCCATTGAAGCATTTCCATGGATGACCCTGAACAATTTTCACACATACAGGCCTCTAGTGAAGTTCTACATAGACCAACACTTCATCTACATCACCGCGCACATGGATGAAAGTAAGGAGGAGTTGCAGTATTACTATAAATTGACTGATGAAGATATGGAGGAGATAACCAAAGAATGGCCAGTCGAATTCCTCGTACTGGTCTAAGACGTAGAACTCTTCGACCTCGACATCATCTGAAGCCCTTTGGTCACCTGGACTAAGTATGATGGACACAGCAGCGCAAAGAAAAATAATAAAAAGGAGGAAATGGAGGACATAGACAGTGAGGAGAAGGACATCGCATCGGAGGAAACTACATCTGACTCACCTGCAGGAGGAGGAGGAGCTGAAGTAAACCAAGAGGAGGGAGGGGAAGAAGACAAGAAAGAAAAAGGTGAAGTAACACCACCAAAGGATCCCCTCACAGAGGCTGAGACATCCAAGAAAAGGAAGGTTTCTCCATAGAATCCCTCAACACGGAAGAAGTCCTGAGCCAATAAGACTCAATCACAAAATGTGCTCACAGTGGTTGATATTGAGCTCATCATCATAGCCATAGAATATACTTTAGAAGATATCCTGCAGAGACATTAACCAAAGAAAGAAACTATGTATGAACGAATAGAGAAGGAGCTCAAAGACATCCAACAAGCTATCTAGTCGGGCCACGCACTGTCTACTGCATCATCTTCAACAAAGAATGTAGAATTGGGGGATGAGCCCACCCAATTGCAAAGTTAGTAGATGCAATAGAGGCTTTCCTTCATCAGACCCAAGAAGAAAAGGAGTAGGCCATAGAGGCCTTAAAGAATGAAAAGGAGGAGGTCCTATAGCAACTTCGAGTTGTGCAGCAGGAGAAAAGTGAAATTCAGGCGAAGTTTGAGGAGAATAATGCGAAGATACAGGAAGAAAAAGACCAACTTTTCACAGAGAGGATGGCGATCAAGGAGGCAGTGACTAGAGCACTTTTCTCTGTGCCGGGCTTGGCATAGATGGAACAAGAGACAACCGAGAGCCAAGTGGGGAAGATCGTTGAGGCCATTCAACAACTTCAAGAAAGAGTAGCAGAGTTAGAACTTCAAGCAGTGTCGAGCACTCCGCAAGAAGTGCACGATCAGTGGGAAGAATATTCCAGGAGTGCAATAGAAAGAATTAGGGCATTGGCCTCATAGTGAAAACAATTAATTGATCGAAGTGCACAGTCCTATGAGAACCTTGCAGAAGACCCAGAGCTAAGGACATTGGAAGCACAGCTCCAGGAGGTGAAGTAACATGCATCTGCAGTGCAAGCACAAATGAAGTTCCTTACTGCAGTTGAGAAGATGAAGAGATCATAGGAGCAATGCGCAGTCTAGCAGCAGGTCACTTCCATCCATAGAATAGTTATGGAGGTGACATAGAGACTCTGGCTGGTGCAGGATGAAGCCTACACACTTTTTGAAGAGATCGAGGGACAAGTCTCACAATTGGAACAGTTGGTCACAACAGTAAAACAACGCCTGGAAGGGCCTGTCAGGAAGCAAGTAATTCATAAGTTCGTCGAGCATGAGGCTTTGGTGAAGCAGCAAGTAGAGGCAGCTTGAGCTAATCTCAAGGCCTTCGAATCAGTATTACCTAGATTAGAGTGACTCAAGATGAGTCACAGGTGAGTGTTGGGGGCCTGTTGGCCCTCGACCAAGTTTTGAGGAAATGTTGGTCGTGTTTGACCATTTTTGGGACTTCGATAGGCTGGTCGAAGACAGAGCGTCCAGGCGAAGTGGAGATCACGAGATCTCACCCATTTTGCCATATTTTTGGGCTTTAGGATTTATGTAACGGGTATGGGATGTCGAACCATGGGTTTAACCATGCTTAGGTGTTTTTGTAATGTATAAATAAGTAGCTAGGCGATGTAAGTAAGATAGTAATTGGTTTTAAAGGTCATTGGCTTAGTGCATGACTAGTTGGCTTCGTACAAGAATATGTAGAGATTGCTAATTGAAAATAACAGTTGTTGGATTTTGTGCATATTGTGTGTTGAGACTTGTGGAGCTAAGTGCAAGTAATTGTTAGAGGCTTTGTGCAGACAGATTGTGTAAGGCTTTGTTCCCTGACATAATTCGGGGAAGGAGGATATGGCGAGGTGTGCACATATCTCCTGTCTCTTGGTGGAGTTGTCTTTGTGGTTTTTTGCACATGAGCAGAGGACTGTAGGAATCTTGAAGACTAATAAAGAAGAAGAAGAAGAAGAAGTTGGTGGACGTAGCCCCACACTGGGGTGAACCACGTATATCCCACGTTGATGTGCTTTGTGCAATGTTGTTCATGTTATTTATGTATCTATTTTCTTAGTGCACTATTCTTGATGTATATATATATGAATTCTTAGTGATTTATGATGTGAATGAATGTTAGATATGAGCTTATGTTATGTGCTAAGAGGTTTTAAGGGCTAGATCTTCTGTTAATCTGTAATAAGGGTTTAACCTACGCTATGAATAAGGTTTAAGAACTAATGCATGTTATTGGATAAGTTCTTTGTTAAGTGTTGTGATCACAGATCTCTGTCCCATATAGGTTGTAGACACCTGAGTCCTACAACCCCCCTTACCTCTAACTCGGGTGAGACTTCCTCTGCTTCGCAGGTGTTGCTGAAAGGGTCGGTAGTTAGGGTTTTGTTGGTGAATTGTTGAAGTGTTGAACCCTAGGTATGCCCCTATGCCAACAATACCATCAGATCAAGATAGCTCCAGAAGACAGGTATAAGACAACTTTTTCCACAGAAATGGGATCCTACCAGTACATAGTCATGCCATTTTGGCTGAAGAATGCACCAGCCATATTTTCAAGAGTAGTCATAGTTGCTTTTAAGGAATTCATACATCATTTTTTAGAAGTGTATCTGGATAAATGGACAATATATAGTGTGTTAAAGGACCATGTAGAAGTGTTAAGGCTAATGTTGGAACGATACAGACAATGTCAGATATCATTGAATATAAAGAAGTGCATTTTTGGAACACCTTTTGGGATCCTGTTGGGACATATAGTCTGTAAAAAAGGGCTACTAGTGGATCCTGATAAGATTGCAATCATTTTTAACTCACCACCACCAAAATCAGTTCACCAATTGAGATCAACTCTGGGACATACAGGATATTACAGGAAATTCATCAAAGGATATGTGCAGATTACTGCGCCAATGGAAAAACTTCTAAAGAAGGATATGAGATTTTAGTGGAATGAGGAATGTCAATAAGGGTTGGACACTTTAAAATAAAATATGGTCAAATCACCTATCCTAGTATTCCCATACTGGGAAAATACTTTTCATGTGCATGTAGATGCATCATCCATAGCACTTGGAGTAATTCTGGCGCATCCAGGAGTAGGGGATTTAGACCATAATATAGACTTTGCAAGCATAAAACTATCATAATCAAAGCAGAATTATAACACCACATAAAGAGAAGGCTTATCCATGGTATATGCACTTCATAAGTTCAGGCACTATTTGTTGGGAAAACATTTAAGAAGTTCACAAATCATTCTTCCCTAAAATATTTAGTGAACAAGCCAGTGTTGGGGGGAGGATCTGTAGATGGTTGTTGTTATTTAAAGAATTTTATTTTTAAGTAATAGTCAAACCAGAGAAGCTGAATGCAGGACCTGATCATCTATCAAGGGTGACTAATGGAGAGGAACCTACCAACTTGGAAGACAACTTACTTGATGTGAAATTGTTTTCGGTACAAATAGATGATGAATATTTTGTTGATATTATTGAATACTTAAGCACATGGATTGCGCCACAAGAATTTAGCACTAGACAAAAGAAAAATCTGGTAGTCAAAGTTGTAAACTATCAACTGATTACAGAACACTTATATAAGATGGGCTCAGAAAACATGTTGAGAAGGTGTGTATTAGAGCATGAAAGGCCCATAATTTTGGCAGAATCTCATGACGGAATAGTTGGAGGACATTATGTAGGAAAATATACCACACATAAGGTATTTTGCGTAGTATTATGGTGGCCAACAGTCCATAGATATGCCAAGGAATATTTTTAGACATGTGATGTCTCTCAAAGGGTTGCTAAACCCAATAGAAGGGATGAGATGCCCCTGAAACCACAAGTAACTTTGTAGGTATTTGAAAAATGGGAAATAGACTTTGTTGGGCCAATCCATCCACCATTAAAAAGGTGAGGAGAAAGATACATCATTACTGTGACATAATGCTTAACAATATGGGCAGAAGCACCACTAGTCAAAGATTCCAGCACAAATATAGCAACACGCTTCTTGTTCGAGCACGTGATCACCAGATTTGGATGTCCAAGAATTTTGATAAGTGACCAAGGTACTCCCTTTATCAACAATACTATCAGGGCTATGATTGAGGAGTTTGAAGTCAACCACCAAAATAGTACACCATACCATCCTCAGGAAAATGGAATAGTAGAATCTTTCAATAAGATCTTGTAAAATGCTCTGACAAAGATCTGCAATGTCAACATGGATGATTGAGAATTAAAAATACCAATAGTATTATGGGCATACATAACCACATGTAAGAAACTGAAAGGAAAAACACCATTCAGATTGGTGTATGGGAAGGAAGCAGTGGTTCCATTAGAATTCCTGGTACCCAGTCTACGTGTAGCAGCAATTACCAATATGACAGAAAGAGGCACGGTAAAGGAAAGGTTTAATCAACTCATGAAAATGGAAGAGCATAGGTTTTTGGCAGGATTTCACCAAGAAGTAAAGAAATCTAGAGATAAATCTTAGAATGATAGACATATCAAGAGGAAGAGTTTCAAGGAAGGAGACCTAGTCTTTCTCTATGACAACAAATGTTTTCAACATCCTAGTAAGTTTAGAAGGCATTAGCTAGGGACATATGAAGTAAAGACTATCATAGATGGGGGATCTGTACAACTACAGGATCTGGCAGGAACAGAACTCAAGGGAATGATCAATGGTATTAGACTGAAACTGTACAAGGATAGTTGACCTCCTAACACTTAAGAGTTACAACGCAGTAATAAAACATGTACATAGTGTAAAATAGTAGAATCTAGGATAGAAAAATGAAAAAAAAGAAGAAAAAGAAGGAAAAAGAAATACAAAATTAGAAAAGAAAGAAAACAAAAAAACATTGGGAAAAGTTGGGTGAAGTAAGTACTGCGATAGACATGAAAATACCACGCGTAGTAAAAGTTGAATTCAATGAAAATGCATGCGAAAATTAAAAAGTGAACCCAACCCGGTCTATAAAAGGCGGAAAGTGTATACTTATTCAACACTTAGAGAATTTTGAGCTCGACGCGAGAAAAAAAAACCCTTGACCTAGTTACCAATTGACGAAGTAGCAAGCCAAGTTATGATAGTTGCAAAGGATGACTCCACCAAAGTTTGGATCCCCATGACAGTTTTCCCAAATCACTCGACATGGCCAAAGGAGAAAAGAGAGGATGCAACATCCAAAGAATATAATCGAGCTCGAGGATGTGACCACCTCGAACCCAGAATCGATTATCCCAATGAAGGTCAAGGAGGATCTCCCTACAGTGCAACAAGGAGAGATAGGGCAGAGCTCTAGGGTCGAAAACAAGGTTTCAAACCCTAACCCCGAGGCGCTTGAAAGAAAATATGACACAATGGGAATGTGACAGTCCCAGACACAAGACAAAGTACTGGTTGAGTACATAACTGACCAACCAGAGTCAGTAGGGGAAGAAGAGGGCGTAGAAGTAGCAGAGACAGGCACATTTGTTGCGGGGAAGAAAAGAAAGACCCTTGACAGTATGGAATGTACCCTCCCATTTCTTCGAGACGCAATCCCCACTGTCGATGACATGTTGGGGAAGGTACCAAAGTGGAGATATGCGGATCATGAAATGCATGATGCGACTAAATTTCCAAAATTGGCCAAGGAAAAATATTTGATAAACACGGGGGAGATTGGACCCCTAGGAAGACCAGTGCTAGAGCCCGCACAATAGATTGCAGGGCTATATAAATAAGGGATTATGAATCTCTTTCACATGCCGCATTTTGGGTGCAGTAAGAATGTCAGTCTGTGCGTCGAACAACTGGTATCTTGGGTCGATGGAGGAATCCTTTGGATGGACAGACTAGTGTAGATCAATGTGGCATTAGTTTCCAAGATAACAAGATTGCCCACATTCGACTTGCGACTAGAAGAGTACCTGGATAAAAAAGTGTGTGAGAAAGAACTGGAAGAATAGATGAAGGATAAGTTCGGCATGACCAGGGGAAATAGAGGCATCATCATCAAAGATATCAATGGAAACATGACAAGATTCACAAGTAAACTAATGGTGTGCAAGCTTCTAAGAAAATTCCAAAGAGAGGAAGCACTAGCAGCAGCGATCGTAGTGGCAGCGCAACGCATGAAGGGGATGATGTTCAGCTAGGCATCGTACCTACTGAACCAATTCCTACTTGACTATTGTGATGCATAGAAAAATGGAACCAAGTTCCATTACTCCTGGTCGATAATATTTATAGCTCTGGCAGGGTGGAAGGAGCCGAAATTCTCAGCATTCCTGGACAGGGTAGGAAAGTGTTATGTGGCCAGGTACAGATCTCTCTGGCAAGCAAAAGATAAAAATACACATCAAGAAAAAAACATTGTGTTTCCCATTCTGTTAGAAGAAATACAACAACGCACAACAAACATATGGTGCATGTTGGCCCTTGACCAAGTTTTGGGAGACCCTTGGTCAAGTTTGACCTATTTTGGGACTTCGACAGCCTGTCTAAAAAGGAGTGCAATATGAAATAGAGATCACGGGATCTCGACCCCTTTTTGGGTCCTTTTTGGGATTTGGGATTATGTAACGAGTATGGGATGTTGGCCCATGTGTTTAACCATGTTTAGGCCTATTTTGTAATGTATAAATAGATGTCTAGGCTATGTAAGAGGAGGACAAGGTATGCATATCTATGTGATATTGGGATAAGTGCTAAAATGAATGGCTAAGTGATAGATCTATCTGATTGAAAGATTGTAAGTGCTTTGTGCATACTGTGTGAGGCTTGCAAAGCTATGTGTAAGGAGTTGTAAGAAGGAGGATCTGGCAGAGTGTGCGCAGATATCTTGTCTTATGCGGAGTAGTATTTTGATGTTATGTGCCTGTAAGAAGCTTGACCGAAGATAATAAAGAAGAAGAGTTGGTGGACGTAGCCCTAGGGTGGGGGTGAACCACATAAATTTTGAATTGTCTTGCTTTGTGCGATGTCTTGATATGCTTATGTTTTTACTTGCTAAGTGCTTTGATATAGATAGATAGATCTGTATATGTTTTGTGCTAATATTGTATATGAATGTTAGATCTGACCTATGTGAATGTGATTAGTGCTTGAATATTCTAGATCTAATCTAGCTCTCTATGATAGTGCCTAAATACATAAGATATGAGTGAATGATGTGATGCTATGTTTTATCTGCGCAATAGAATAGTGGTTAAATATTGATGAATTGTTGGTTCTAAGTGCTCTGTTAAGTATTACAATCACAGATCTGTTTCCCAGCTAAGGTTGCAAACACCTGAGTCCTGCAACCACCCCTACCTCTACCTCAGGTGAGACTTCATCTGCTTTGCAGGTGTTTCCGAAAGGGTCGGTAGTTAGGGTTTTGTTGGTGCATTGTTGTAGATTTGAACCTTGGATCTGCCCCTGTTCCAACAGTGCATACCTATGGAGGTCATGCAAGAGACAAAGGGGATAGCTAAATTCAAGAAATATCATCATCACATATGGATCCAAGCCACAAGGGATCCCAAAAATGCATGGTTAAAGATGTAATATTGTGTCACAAGGGAAGAAGTGGATTGGATTATCAAGGATTGGCTTGCGCAGTGTCATATTCCAATATCAAAACCAACCATGAGGACATGCACATTGCAGTCCTCCAAGCCCAAGGAAATGACAGAAGAAGGATCATTATCTCGAACAAGAAGTCCAATTGATAACACCGGGACAACAACATCGCAAACCCTACCAACTGGGAGCAGCATAGTATCGAAACAACCAAGAAGAACACCCATTTCCACAAGGACGGGAAGCTGGCCACCAACAAAGAAGAAGGATATTGCACAAGTTGTAGGAGAAAGAGTTCAAGGTACAACAAGTGAGGCACAACCATCACAGACAACAGGGAAGCCCGTACAAGGAAAATATGCACGCAAGAAGCGAAAGTATGAGACAGAGGACCCATACATCACCCTCACATGGGATGATACAAAAATCGTCATGGACAAGGTCCAAGACATGAGCAAAGAAGTGGTAAGAACTGGAGAGGCACAGAGGGAACAAATTATGGCCAAACTCATAGAGGTCCACCAAAACATACAACATATACAAGGCCAGGTATAATCAAATGCCACCGCACAACAAAAAGAGAAGGCATAGAGGCCACCTACGTAGAAAGAGGGTGAAGAGAATGTGCAGTTTGTCATCCAGGGAAGGGAAGCATTCACGATAGCATGCCAAATGATCAGGCTCAATAGGGACAACGCAGAAATCCTTGGAGGAAGTAGAAAAACTTGATATGGTGATGTTGAACATACCAATGAAGGATTTATAAGGGATACAATATAGCGTCATGCAGGAAGTAAAAACTAGGGCCCATGTAGATGCCACAAATCTAGAGGTGGGCAGAGGGGCTGCAGATATACTCCAAATCACATGTGACCTGTTGACTATGGAAAAGGAAAACGATAAAGAACACACATATAGGATAGAGCATGGATTGACAAAGACATACAACCGAATCCCAAACATGGCGCAAGTAGTAGAGCGGAGTGCATAGGAGAAGATCGACCTCATAGCACAGATAGTTGATCAGTAACGAAAGGAGATCGAGGAATTACAAAAAATCTCAAACCCATGACTCCCCCAAAGGTGAAGGAGCAAAGTAAACAGGAGGTTGCAAGTCAAATGGATGAGATGGAAAAACAAGTCAATGCAACAGCAGGATTGTTTGACAGAGTAGAGCAACTTTGGAAAGAACTACAGGAAGATGAGCAGGTCCAACAATGGGACTAGGAGGAAGATAGAGTAAGCACAACTATAGAATACCTCAAGCAAAGGAATAAGAAAATGAGTATCACAGAGCGTTTGAAAGGAACACAAGATATGAAGAAGCTACAGACAGAGTTAAAAGTAGCGGAGACACAGAAGCATGAAAGACAGACTCAAATGGAACCCCTTCAATACCAAGCAACTCATATGATCACACAGTTGGAGGAGGAGAAGAGTAACATGGTGCAAGCACAAATAGAGTGTGTAGTAATGATACAGGAGGATATCACAATGCAAGCATTAGAATCGTTTGTAGAAAAGGCCATGTAGGTCAAGGAAAGAGGAAGGGAACTTGAAGACAAGTTCCACAACCTAGTAGAGGTTGTTTAGGGAGAACACACTACCTAGGTAGCTCGAGACGAGCCACATGTCAGTGTTTTCGGTCTGTTGGGTGCATGCTGATTTTGAGGAAAAGTCCATTTTTGGAAAGTACATGCAAAGGAGGAATAGCACATGCAAAGGAGGAATGCATGTAAGGCGTGAAAGAAATAAAACCTAACCATGTTAGGGTTAGGGTTTTGGTAAGAGATTGTAATGGTTGGTAAACTTGTAAACTATTATAAATAAGAACCTGTGAGGTCTAGGTCGAGGTTCCGTGTGGTTGTTGTTGGTCGAAGTGTGTTCCAAGTAGTTGTTCGGGTTTTGAGCTATTGTGATATATTTTTGTAAGTTGTTGAGCGACAAAGAGTTGAGTAGGTTATTGTTTTGAGGGTCATATCATAGGATGAGGATCTTGGTGTGATCTAGTCCACCTCATAGAGGTTTTGGAACATGTTTTATGATTGTATGATCGGAGATGTAGCGCCATATTTTGTAGCAAACATAATAAAAGAGCCTAAGAATCCAAATCTTTGTGGACGTAGCCCAAGAGGGGGTGAACCACGGTAAAACTTATGTACTATGTGATGATTGAATGTTTATTTACTTTTTGATAATGCTTTATTATCTTTAATTTTCGTTAATGGTTGATTTACACATATGTGGTCAATTAGATCTATTAGAATAAACTAAAATATGAATGAATCATAACAATATGAACAGATAAATATGTTGAATGTATGGAAAAAATAGATTAGAATCCTAGATCCCCACTCTTTCCTAGATTACAAGCAACTCAGCTTTGCAATCACGCATAAGAATATCTCAGGTGAGACTGTGCAATGCAACCTGTGTGTTGTGTTTCCTTCAGGGTTACCAGGAGGACCGATAGTTTTAGAGGGGTTTTGTTGGAACCCTGATCCGATTTGAAACTGGGTATAACTAAGAAGTAGGAAGAGAGGATAATTCAACCCAACAATAAGAATACTATGGATTCCTCTAACTAATCTCTGGTTTAAGGAAGTATTTAAGGAGATTGGCAATTTGTTGGGTTATTTTTATGAGGTAGACAACTTGTTTCATGACATTAGATACATGGGGATGGCTAGGGTTTTGATGGGACTAGACCTGTCCAAGGTACTGGAAACCTCCATTATCATATGGAAAGGTCTCTTGATCTTGAGAAACAAATAACTTGTTTGAATATATATGACCCTTATACATATTGGAATTTTCGGAACATTTCTTTAACATGTTTTGGCTCCATGGAAGGGTAGTGGTGTTACAACCTTATTTTCCACCCTAGGGACTTATGGAGGATCAATTGATGTCATCATGTTGAGACACACTCTTCTGCCATGTATTTTCCCTATTTTTGAGGATGATCACACCCCAAGTGTTTGACATATCATGATAAGTAACTACTTAACACAAAGAAAACCCATGATCAGTCGCTAGCTACACTACTGCCATCCCACGACCACCTTTGTGCCTTATTGAATTGGGGATTCATAAGGAGATCAATGCTAGGTGATTTGTTTCTCTCGTGATATGTTCTTGGGAAATCTCTCATGATATTTTCTTCCATGAATACGGTCGCTTGATAAAACACTTTCTACTCCAATGTAAGAGGAAAGTATGGGTTTAGAAAACCCCTCAAAATTCACAATCTTCAAATCCTCCTCAGTTGGAAGAAAATCCATCAAAAAAGGCCTTAGGAGACTCCTTAGGAAGATATTCTAGAACCAAACAAATCAATATCAAAACCCATTCAAACACAATAGGATCACCCCCCTCTTAATCCTTGGCAAGAACTCATGTTGGTATCAATTAAGAAACTTTCATCTCATAACCCCCCAATTGAAAATTCTTTTGGTCAATTTCTTATGGGACTTGGGAGGTAGGTCTAGAACCTAATTTGGAGAATAGTCATGGGACTTTCCTCTACAATTTATCAAGTATTTCAAAACCTTTGAATTGCCCCCTAATTCCCTTGGTTGTAATAATAGAGACCTTCTCCATAGAATACAAGCCTATGGTTCCTCCTCTCCTCCCCCAAGATAAAATTGTTGAATTGGAATTCCATGGAGATTCCCCTTCAATCAAAGGGAGTGTTATGAAACATTGAAAAAAACATCCTAAATTTGAGAAGAGAGGAAGGAAATCCTACATATCCATCACACAGAAACAAGTAAAATTTTGAATTCAAAACCGATCATCAACAATCTCTAATTGGGACCCTTAGAGCATCAACCCCAAAAGATGGTTCAAAATGATCTTTTTTAACTATGAATTATAGAGGGTTGGCCAATTGCTCCATGAAATTGGTCATTAAAAGGTTGATTAATTCTAATTAACCCTCTGAAATACTCCTACAAGAATTGATCTAAGATGGGGAGAAAGAGACCCATGACTGTTAAGAACCAAACATCAATATAGCATAGAAAAACTTCAAGAAAAGTACTCAACGCTTTGAAAAAGAGATAATATCAGATAATAAGCCTCTTCGAGGGGGCAACCTCCTTTTACCCCACTTAAATGTTCAAGTACAAGATGA
>ML811032.1:123217-150011 GCA_009831015.1 Picea engelmannii
GGGATTTTGGAGGGAAACATTTGAGGTGAAAATTTTGGATATTCTGGTCTATCGACGATATTAGTATTTATCGAGTTCGTAGTAGTATTTATCGACGATATTCTGGTCTATTCTAAAATGGAGGAGGAACATGATGAACACTTACGAATAGTTCTGCAAACACTAAGGAAACACAAACTATATGCAAAATTCGACAAATGTGATTTTTATCAAAAAGAAATACAATATTTAGGACATGTCATTTCCTCAGAAGGTATTGCCATAGACCCGAAAAAGATAAAAGCCATCATGGAATGGCCAGTGCCTAAGGATGTGGCAGATATCTGGTCATTCATGGGAATCACCGGATATTATCGTAGATTTATAGAAGGGTTCTCCAAGATAGCCTACCCTATCACGTCATTACAAAAGAAAAGGACCAAGTTTAAATGGTCACAAAAGTGTCACGACAGTTTTAACAAGCTAAAAGAATTATTGACATCGGCACCCATCTTGAAGGTAGCAGACCCAGATAAAGACTTCACAATATGTGTTGATGCAAGTAAAGAGGGACTAGGTGGTGTTCTAACTTAGGAAGGGCAAGTGATTTGTTATGAGTCCCAAAAATTAAAGGAACACGAGTGAAATTATGTCACCCGTGACTTAGAATTGGCAGTAGTAATACATGCCTTAAAAATGTGGCGACACTATATAATGGGCAAGAAATTCTCACTATTGATGGATAATAGCGGAGTGAAATATTTGTTTAACCAACCAGACCTTAATGAAAGATAAACAAGGTGGCTAGCCTTCTTGAGTGAATTCGATTTCGAGGTCAGACATATCAAGGGAATGGAAAATAAAGTAGTAGATGCTTTAAGCAAAAGAGTCCATGGGTTATTTGAGATAAATATCAGCAGGGAAGAAAGTGATCTGGAATAAAGAGTAAAAGCAGCAGGAATTAACGACGGAAATTACACTAAGATGATGGCAGAATTGCAAAACAGTATCACAAACTCAGATAAACCAAATATAAGTATTGACAAACAAGGACTATTAAGATTTAAAAATAGACATTGTGTTGGTTCCACACCCTTTCCCCTTTCGGAATTCGAGAATTGTTGTGTGTTGTGGTTTGACATTTGAAACCCCGAAAACCCGAAATCTCGAAGTGTTGGTTCCACACCCTTTCACCTTTCGAAATTTGGGAATCATTGTGTGTTGTGGTTCAACATTTGAAACCCCGAATCCTGAAATCCCGAAATGTTAGTTCCACGTTCTTTTCTTTTCGCAATTTCAGGAATTGTTGTGTTCTATTGTTTGACATTTGAAACCCCAAAAACCCGAAATCCCAGAATGTTAGTTCCACATTCTTTTCTTTTTGCAATTTCGGGAATTGTTGTGTTTTTTTGTTTGACATTTGAAACCCCGAAATCCTGAAATGTTAGTGCCTTTCTTTCTCGCAACTCAGGAATTGTGGTATGTTGGATGTTTGGCTATGAAAACTGCAAAACCCCGAACCCCGAAATCCCAAAATGCGGGTCTCACCTTTTCCTTTCTCGCATTTCAGAAATTTGTGTATGTCAAGGTTTGGACACCGGAACTCGCGAAGTTTCGAATCCTGAAATCCCGAAGTGCGGGACCCACCTTCCTTTTTTCGCATTTCAGAGGTTTATATATATGGTTGTCTGGGCACTTGCACTCGCGAAATCCCGAACTCCGAATTCCTGAAGTACTAATCACCTTTCATTTTTTCAGGAGTTGTTGTGTGTTGATGATTGACTTTTGTGTTCACGAAAACCCGAACCCCGAAACCCCGAAGTACTTGGCATCTTGTTGCAATTTCGGTAAATGTTGTGTGTTGATGTCCAGGTCTTGTACTCGCGAAGCCCCAAATCCCGAAACACCGAAATGTTGGCCCATAGTCGTTCTGTATTTCAGATTTTGGCAAACAATAGGGTCCTTTGTTTTGTTCGGCACTTGTGATCACCGAAACCTGATTGACCTATGTTTCTTCACAAAGTTGTAGGAACTTAGAAGAAACTTATTGTTATGGGAACAACCTTATTAATATAATGAATGGACTGGTATAAGAACGTTGGAGAATCCTCATCCCAGATAGATGTATGGGAGTAACAGACCGTTTTACAAGTCAATTGTATTGCAAACATAGGGTAATATTTTTTTATGTAGGGTTTTGGTCATAAAAACCCCAAAGTTGCTTGTATTGTTAAGATGGTGGTATTGTTATAGGTACTAGCAGATAAGAGAGTAATTATAAATTTTAGGATCTTAATTAAACATTGAAGTGATGAGTAAATATTCATTATATCGTCAATTAGAAAACTTAAGTTGAATGGTAAGGACAGTCGATGACAGTAAGGACTCTAAGAAACCTTCAGACTCAAGTCTTCTAACAGAAATCCTGCTTGCTTGAGATCTCGAAACTTTTCAAGGATAAATGTATAAACAATTTATTTTTTATGGTGATTTTGAGGTACATTACATATGGTGTCAGAGAAAAAGTTACAACACTGGGCCTGAACAGGGCCACATTAATTTCTTAGTATATATTCTGATTTATGAAAAAACTAATAAATCTTGTGGATTACAAACAGAAAGCTTTTTTGTTTTGTGTTGAATAATGGCAGCCCAAGAAGGTGCAGAAATCAGGGTGGAAGAGAATCTGCAACAAGGACCTCCTGGAGATCCAAGACAGAACAGTGATGGAAGCTCACCCACGGAGGTGTTGGAAACAATGAGAAACCTTACAGTTGAACTACAAGTTTTCAAGGCCGATAATGAAAAATTGAAGAAGGCACAGTAGGAATAGCAAGAGATAAATGAAATCCTGTTGCATAGTATAGTGACCAAGAAAATCCCAAAAGATGATAACCCTGAGGAATAGGTCAGCAAAAGGGCCTCCAAGAATTCTGGTGCGAAAACAGAAAAAGAAGACAATTTGTCTGAAGAGACACCTTCAATTGAAGACAAAACCATACCAGACAAAAAAAGAAAACAAACAGACCACTTTGAAGGAGAATTTAAAAAGATTAAACCAGCTACTTTTGATGGAGAGTCCATGACAAGAGAAGAAGTCGAGGCATGGTTGTTGGACATCAAAAAATACTTCTAAATCTACAACTATTCCAGCAACATGAAGGTTAGAATGGCCATCTACAATCTAAAGGGGAAGGCCAACATTTGGTGGTAGGACCTAAAATTGGCCAAGGGCCTAAAGGAGAAACAGTTGGAATGGTCCGACTTCAAGAAGTATTTTAAGAAACAATACCTTTATGAAAACTATTATGAAAGGAAGAAGAAAGAATTTTATGAATTACGACTCGGACAAATGATGATGGATGACCTTATAAATAAATTTCTGGAACTACTAAGGTTCGTACCATACATCCAGAAGGATAAGGTAAAAATCCAATGATTCTTAAGCTATTTACCACAGTCCTACAGGGACGAAATTGAGTTTGACAACCCCAAATCCTTGAGTGAGGCATTCAGGAAGGCACAAATGTGCTATGACCAGTGTAAACAACGGGTAGAGTTTACCAAGACTTGGAAAGATAAGCAACAAGATGGAACGCACCAGCGGAAGAAGGGATACCAACCAACTCCTTATCAGAATGTAGCAAAAAGTTTCCCAAGGAAGGATTTTCACTCCAATCATCCGAATACGCAAGGTAGCGGTAAACCGGTAAACCTTGAAACGAAGAAGTTTAGGGACAACTCCCGCGAGCCATTAAGATGTTGGGAGTGTGGAGAGCCTCATCTAAGGAGGAACTATCCATGTCTAATTGCGGAAAACAACATTGTTGTCCACAATTTGCAAGAAGCCTCAATAGTGGGAGACATGGGCAAAAGTCTGCATCGGATAAATGCAGCCATAGATGGTCGACAAGCTGACCACCAGTCCTCGGTGGTAGAGATCGAAGGTAAAATCCATGACACTCGAATTTTTGTTTTAATTGACCCTGGAGCTACGTTAAGTTATATTACTCCCGATGTAGTAGAGTCGAATAAACTTAAGAAACAAAAGCATGCAAAATCTTGGCTTGTTTAACTAGCAACAGGGACTAAAAGAAAAGTAGTTAACTTTATTTTTGATCTTAAGTTCATCTTAGATGGTCAAAAGATAAGGACCAATCTGAACATCCTACCACTAGGATCTTATGATATGATTGTCGGGATGGATTGGTTGGAACAACACAAAGCAGTACTAGACTGTTATACAAAGATACTTAGCTACAAAGATAATTTTGGCACGGTGAGAACGGCCCAAGGCATACCAAAACCTGTGTCAGTCAGACAAGTTTCAGCGATGCAATTCAAGAAATGTATTCGAAAGGGATGTCAATTTTATGCCATCCAAGTAACGAATCTATTAGAAAAAGAAGATAAGCCCAAGTTAGAAGACTTTGCTGTCCTACGGGAATTCAGAGACATGTTTGTTGATGAGATACCAGAATTACCTCCTAGGAGAGGAATAGATTTCTCTATAGACCTACTACCCGAATTAGCCCCTATCTCAAAAGAACCCTACCGAATGAGTCTACCAGAACTGATAGAATTAAAAATACAATTTCAAGAATTGTTGGACAAAGAGTATATCAGACCAAGTGTCTCACCATGGGGAGCACCGGTCCTCTTTGTGAAAAAGAAAGACGGTACTCTAAGACTATGTATCAATTATAGACAACTGAACAAAGTGACCATTAAGAACAAATACCCCTTACCATGGATAAATGATCTGTTCGATCAAGTTGGTGGGGCCAAGATCTTCTCAAAATTGGATTTACGATCTAATTATCATCAAATTAGGATAAAGGACCAGGACATAAACAAAACAGCTTTTTGAACAAGACACAGACACTACGAGTTTGTAGTCATACCTTTCGGACTCACTAATGCACCAGCCACATTTATGTGCTTAATGAACAACATTTTTAGCTAGTACTTAGACAAGTTCGTAGTAGTATTTATTGACGATATTCTGGTCTATTCTAAAATGGAGGAACATGATGAACACTTACGAATAGTTCTACAAACACTAAGGAAACACAAACTATACGCAAAATTCAACAAATGTGATTTTTATCAAAAAGAAATACAATATTTAGGACATGTCATTTCCTCGGAAGGTATTGCCGTAGACCCGGAAAAGATAAAAGCCATCATGGAATGGCCAGTGCCTAAGGATGTGGCAGATATTCGGTCATTCATAGGAATCATCGGATATTATTGCAGATTTATAGAAGGGTTCTCCAAGATAGCCTACCCTATCACGTCATTACAAAAGAAAGGGACCAAGTTTAACTAGTCACAAAAGTGTCATGATAGTTTTAACAAGCTAAAAGAATTATTGACATCGGCGCCCATCTTGAAGGTAGCAAACCTAGATAAAGACTTCACAATATGTGTTGATGCAAGTAAAGAGGGACTAGGTGGTGTTCTAACTCAGGAAGGGCACATGATTTGTTATGAGTCCCGAAAATTAAAGGAACACGAGCAAAATTATGTCACCCATGACTTAGAATTGGAAGCAGTAATACATGCCTTAAAAATGTGGCGACACTATATAATGGGCAAGAAATTCTTACTATTGACGGATAATAGTGGAATGAAATATATGTTTAACCAACCAGACCTTAATGCAAGACAAGCAAGGTGGCTAGCCTTCTTGAGAGAATTCGACTTCGAGGTCAAACATATCAAGGGAAAGGAAAATAAAGTAGCAAATTCTTTAAGTAGAAGAGTCCATGGGTTATTTGAGATAAATATCAACAAGGCAGAAACTGATCTGGAACAAAGAGTAAAAGCAACATGAATTAATGATGGAAATTACACTAAGATGATGGCAGAATTGCAAAACAGTATCACAAACTCAGATAAACCAGATATAAGTATTGACAAATAGGGACTATTAAGATTTAAAAATAGACTTTACATACCAGATTCAGCAGAGCTAAAATTAATTATTTTAGAAGAAGTGCATAAGAAACCATATTCTGGCCATCCAAGTTACCAGAAAACAATAACAACACTCAGAAAACTATTTTACTGGCCTAATATGAAGGGATAATTAGCAAAGTATTTGGCTAGGTGCCAAGATTGTCAGCAGGTTAAGGCCGAACACCAGCATCCAGCTGGCCTATTACAGCCATTACCAGTACCAGAATGGAAATGGGAGACCATATCTCTGGACTTTATAACAGGTTTTCCTAAAACGCAGAAACAGAATGATTCAATCATGGTTGTAATCGATAAACTTAGTAAGTCTGCACACTTTATTCCTGTAAAGTCTATTTTTAAAGTTATTAATATTGCTGAAGTATTCAGGAAAGAAATTTTTAGACTGCATGGTATTCCTAAAATGGTGGTTTCAGATAGAGATGTAAAATTCACATCCTCTTTTTGGAAGGAATTGTTTGCAAGGCTAAATACTAATTTGAATTTTAGTACGAGTTATCATCCACAAACGGATGGACAGACTGAAAGGAAAAATCAAATCATAGAGGATATGCTCTGTATGTATGGAAGAACAAATCCGAACAAGTGGGAAGACTACCTACACTTGGTAGAATTTGCATATAACAATGGGTACCAAACTTCGGCTAAGTTGAGCCCCTTCAAAATATTGTACGACAGAAAGTGTACAACTCCAATAAGCTGGGATAACCCGGCTGACAGACTCATGGTTGGACCAGAGATGCTCCAAGAAATGGAGAACATGGTAAAGAAAGTACAACAGAACTTGAAAGAAGCACATGACAGACAGAAGAGTTATGCAGAACAAAAAAGAAGACACTTGGAATTTCAAGTGGGAAACCATGTTTATTTGAAGGTCAAAGCCCAAAAAAGCTCGTTGAAGTTGGGGAACTGTGCCAAGCTAGCACCCAGATTTTGTGGGCCCTTCGAGATACTAGCTTAAATTGGACCCATAGCATATCAACTTGCACTTCCAGCTAATCTAAGAATTCATAATGTATTTCATGTTTCTTTGTTGAAAAAGTATATTCATGACCCTACTCATATGATTGATTGGAACTTGGTGCAGGTGGAACCCGAGGGCAAGTTCCAGGTGGAACCCCTGCACATTCTGGACCAGAGAGAAATAACACTTCGGAACAGAGCCATCGCTCAGGTAAAGGTGCAATGGAAGCACTTTAGTCCTGAGGAGGCCACTTGGGAATTGGAGGGAGATTTGCAGAAATCTCATCCAATCCTGTTCCAGGAAAGGAACGAACACTAAGGACAGTGTTTTACTGAAGGGGGAAAGGATGTGACATCCCCCCAAAAAAATATTTTTTTTATTTTTGTTTGCTGGAAATTTATTTCCGTTTTTGGCAAATTTGAATCTAGAAAATTTTTGCCATTTATGGAAATTCCAAATTTCGAATTTAATAATTGTATTTAATTATTGTGACGGTTGGCCAGAGATCTGTTTGGACTCAACTAACTATTTGACTATGACATGTGTATCACAACAGAATAATTATATTAAACTGCAGGAGGAAAAATGGAACAGCCATGTTAAAAAAATCAGCTGACCATGACTCCATGAGTGGGGAACAAGTTGGAACTGCCTCTAGGTTGATGATTACAAGTGGAAAATCAGAGATTTGGCCACTGGAAGCCCCTGAAAGTCGGGGATTAAGAAAGCTGTGAAAATCCCCAAAGGAGGAAAAACACCTGGGCAAAGGAAATGGATATATAGCATATGCGAGGAGGCAGGACACTGCCAAGTATGCTGGGAAAAGAATACCTGAGCTCTCTTGTTGTTATGAACATTGTTGAGTAAGTGTGAGGCGAGAGGAGAACTATTGGAATTGAAGGACATTGTTGAGGAGGAGTTTTCAAGTTTGCCCTCATGGATTCATGGTCAGGCTAGGGGGTGAATCGGGCAAGTGACTTTGGTTGCCCTGTTCTATGGTTGAGAGGAACATGGTTGTTCCCTTTGTCTTCCCGCGGATTGGATTCAGATATGTTGATCTACCCCTCTCTATTATGAATGACTATGTTTTCATTTTGATGTCTTATTAGATCCGAACTGGAATGATGTCCACTCTCTGTCTGAATGATTTTTCTAATGCATTGTATTGATTAAATTGGAACTGTAATGTTTTCCATTTTTGGTTTGTTATGGGGAATATATGTGAAGAACATTTGTAATTATATTTCTATGGAAAAGAGGAGATTAACGACAATGAGGCAGATCCTCTCTGTAGATAAACCCCCCAGGAAACCAAACTCAAATCCCTCAGAACATCATTATTAATGACCAATCTCTGATGGAATGATATTCTTAACCATGTATTTACATAGATGCACAAATCTAGTACTATTGACGTTTAATGCATTGATTAAAAGAGGCTCTAAGTGGATATTATAGAATTTTTTCCCTTACAGAAAACCTTTATCTTTTTTGTATCCTTTTGTGCATATAAAATTCTTAAGTCTTTATGCTTTTGAAATTCAAGGATTGTTGTGTGCTATGGTTTGACATTTGAAACCTCGAAACCCCGAAACCCGAAATCACGAAGTGTTGGTTCCACACCCTTTCACCTTTCGGAATTCGGGAATTGTTGTGTGCTGTGGTTTGACTTTTGAAACCCCGAAACCCGAAATCCTGAAGTGTTGGTTCCACACCCTTTCCCCTTTCAGAATTCAGGAATTGTTGTGTGTTGTGGTTTGACATTTGAAACCCTGAAAACCCGAAATCTCGAAGTGTTGGTTCCACACCCTTTCACCTTTCGGAATTTGGGAATTGTTGTGTGTTGTGGTTTGACATTTGAAACCCCGAAACCCCGAATCCTGAAATCCTGAAATGTTAGTTCCACGTTCTTTTCTTTTCACAATTTTGGGAATTGTTGTGTTCTGTTGTTTGACATTTGAAACCCCGAAAACCCGAAATCCCGAAATGTTAGTTCCACGTTCTTTTCTTTTCGCAATTTCGGGAATTGTTGTGTTCTGTTGTTTGACATTTGAAACCCCGAAATCCAAAAATGTTAGAGCCTTTCTTTTTCACAACTCGGGAATTGTGGTATGTTGGATGTTTGGCTATGAAAACCGTGAAACCCTGAATCCCGAAATCCTGAAATGCGGGTCTCACCTTTTCCTTTCTTGCATTTCAGAAATTTATGTATGTGAAGGTTTGGACACTGGAACTCGTGAAGTTCCAAATCCCGAAATCCCAAAGTGCGAGACCCACCTTCCTTTTTTCGCATTTCGAAGGTTTGTATATATGGTTGTTTGGGCACTTGCACTCGCGAAATCCTGAACTCTGAATTCTCGAAGTACTAATCACCTTTCGTTTTTTCGGGAGTTGTTGTGTGTTGATGATTGAATTTTGTGTTCATGAAAACCCGAACCCCGAAACCTTGAAGTACTCGGCATCTTGTCGCAATTTCGGGAAATGTTGTGTGTTGATGTCCAGCTCTTGTACTTGCGAAGCCCCGAATCCCGAAACCCCGAAATCCTGGCCCACAGTCGTTTATTATTTCGGATTTCGGCAAACAATAGGGTCCTTTGTTTTGTTCGGCACTTGTGATCACTGAAACCCGATTGACCTCTGTTTCTTCACAAAGCTGTAGGAACTTAGAAGAAACTTATTGTAATGGGAACAACCATATTAATATAATGAATGGACTAGTAAAAGAATGTTGGAGAATCTTCATCCCGGATAGAGGTATGGGAGTAACAGACCGTTTTACAAGTCGATTGTATTGCGGACATAGGGTAATGTTTTTTTTATGTAGGGTTTTGGTCATAAAAACCCCAAAGTTGCTTGTATAGTTAAGACTGTGGTATTGTTATAGGTACTAGTAGATAAGAGAGTAATTATAAATTTCAGGATCTTAATTAAACATTGAAGTGATGAGTAAATACTCATTATATCGTCGATTAGAAAACTTAAGTTGAATGGTAAGGACAGTCGATGACAGTAAGGACTCTAACAAACCTTCAGACTCAAGTCTTCTAACAGAAAGCCTGCTTTCCTGAGATCTAGAAACTTTTCAAGAATAAATGTACAAATAAATTTTTTTTATGGTGGTTTTGTGGTACATTACATATGGATTATCTACATCTTCATCCAATCATTCATGTGAAGAAAATGTAGACTCTGATGATATTTCAAAATCCATGAGTCAAACTGAATAAGTGTATGAAACATTTTATATATTTTTTATCCATATGATGTTTTTATGGTAACTAGAAATGAACATTTAACTTACATATGATCTTACATGAAGTTATGAATCATTTCTAGGTTTTGATTATGGAGAATATAATAAAATTTCTTATCTCATGTGTTTTGAATATGGACAATGTAACAATACTTTTAAAAAATAATTTATGTTTCATTCAATGTAATTTGTATTTTTTTTTTATTATTAAAAGTAAAAAATATTAAAAAGTGATGTTGAATTTTTAAAGTATAGGGTGATATTTTCATGGTATTATGTATTATCTTGTGCTTCGAGAGATAAACTAAGATTTAAAAAGTAAGTGTTTAAGGGTTGATTTTATGATTTTGTTTACAATAGTTATTATTTTACCACTTTAAAAAATGTCATTTTAATACCCCAATTTTAGCATGGGTGCTACTAGTAGCAGTACTTTTCAATTTGATCGCTGATTTTGAGGTTTTGGTTTTAATGGTACCAACTATTAAGAATAAGATTTCAAATTATATGTAATTTTAACATTTAGAAAAAAACATTTTGTTTTAGGTAACATTATTTTTTATTTAGGTGTTGATTTTAAGGTTTTTATGAGCTACTGTATGAGATTTGAAGGACATGCTTGAAAAATGTTGTAATTTTGACCCGATTAGAGAAAATGGTGCTATCGGTAGCACCATGTTTTAATTTGAGGGTTGATTTTCATGTTTTTTATGCAAAAATATGGGTTTTAAGGGCTAGAGTTCTTGTTTTGATGTCATAGTTCTCGTTAAGTTGGTAAATTTGTTAATAGAAATGGATACCATCCTGGATGCATTACCTGATTCAGTAAATGTCAAAGTGGGACAATGCTCATCGACAAAATAACTTTGGGATAATCTACATAATCTCTAATATAAGGGATCTCTTCTTGCATTCATAGATTCAGGGCATGTTGATCAAGATAAAGAAGATGTTGAGATAGAACAAGAAGAAAGAAGCTCATCATGTCAGAAAGATTAAGAAGAAGAAGAAGGTGAAGTAGATCTTGAAGAAGAACTAATCAATGCCTTAAGTGAGCTAAAAAGAGAAAGGAAGGAAAAAAAGTCTCTCGAGGAAGAATTGATCCAGCTAAAGGAAGGTTCTCAAAATCCCAACAAAAAATATGAAGAAGTCCAACAGATTATTATAAATCTAAAGGTCCAGTTAGAAGAAGACAGAAGGATTGAAGAAACACTCAAAAATTAGTTGGAAGAAAAAAAGGTTTTGGAAGCCAAAATAGTATCACTAAGGAAGGAAGCAGAGAAGAGAGAAGAGACCTTGACAAATCATATTAAGGAAATCTCTAAGTACTCAATCAAGTTTGAAGCATAATTTAGTCAACAAGAAAGAAGTCTTGAAGAAAAAATCATCTCATTGAAAACCCAACTTTAAGAAGCAAAGAGAACATAAGAAGTAATGAATATCCAGATGATGGAGAAAGAAGAATATAGTGAGAATCTTGAAGAACAAGTCATCACATTGAGAGTCAAAGTTGTCAAGCTCAACAAGAACTTGAAAATCTCTCAAGCACTGGAAGACATTCTAATTTGTCAAAGGTCACACTTCAATAAATCAGGTCTTGGATACATTGGTGAGGCCTCATGCAAAGAAGATGAAAATTCCAATCCTAGAAAGAGCGTTGAAGAGAGAGGAATATCCACACAACCAATAATGGAAGTTGAAGAGAAGTGTTCCAATTTGCCAAAAATGAAGAATGAAGAGAATTCTAAGAACTATGTAGACATTCTCAAAGGAAGGAATCATGGTCAACAAGAGTCAAAGAGGGATGAATGAAGAAGAGGTATATCTCCAAGAAGACCTTCTACCTCTAGACATCAAAGAAGCTTCAATCATTGTGAAGGAAACAACATAAGAGAAGGTTGTGATAAACTAAGGCATGAATTCAAAAGGACTACATCACAAAGAGGATCACTTGATTCCAGGTATCAAAGTTTCCTTCGTGGTTATTGTTTTACTTGTAATAACTTTGGAGATAAATTTGTATATTGAAGAATGTATGGAAGAAATGTTCAAGCAATAGATGTTTATGTGAACCCCTACAATATTAAATGTTACAAATTACACAACTAAGGACACATAACTTGTTATTATAGAAGCATGATGGAGTCATCCTTGAAGGAAAACACTGATATTAGGTACAAGAAGGGTTGGAGAAGAAAAGAAAAACAAGAAGAGCAAGTGAATCAATAACTCCCAGAGATCATACTCGCATGATTTGAAGAGTTGTGAAATCGTGATGAATATATAGGAAAAGAGGAAGATGTTAGAATTCATAAGGATGATCCTACAATAGAGAAGGTTTATATACAGTTCTAAGAAATATGGCTTGGATACTCCCAGTAATGTGAATTTTGAATAGGGGGAGTCTAAGAAACAACTATTACAGATTAGATAACTATATTTTCGGAAATATGAAGTATTTGAAGATTTTGGGAAGAAAAATTCAGAGTGAGTTGATGGAAGACGTGAGGAATGTCTCGTCATAGATTGGTTGATTACTTCAAGGTGAAATTTAGAAAACATCTCCATGAATATATGAAGGAATTAGTTGGCATACACAGGGAATATCATTAACACATATTTGAGGCAGAGATTCATGATTGTGTTATCACATAAAGTTGTCGAGGGCCATAAGTGTGTATCGATATACCCATGTTTGTTTCATTGCCTTGTCTCTCTACCTTTCGCAGGATAGGTCTTCAAGTTTAAAAGGTCGAGGAAAGTTTTTTATCTGGGCCATAGATCTCATTAGGAGAGATCAACGGTGGAAAATAATCACAGGAATCGGGAGTCCGAAATATTGTTAAAAGTGGTTCGTCAAAGGTCTAAACTCCCGAAACCTAAAATCAACAGGGACTGTCTGATTCATAGAGACACGTGGCATAGGATCAACGATTTCGCAGTTTCGCGGAGTGGAAAAGTCAAAGGGCAGAGTCGTGAGGACTCGCGAAGTGTGAACTCGCAAGTTGATCCAAGCCGTTGGATCGAGGAAATCTATGGATTGTAAATCTCAGGCGAGCGCAGAATCAGAAATCGGGAGAAGGGAGGTGAGTATTCCTTCAAAATCCCGAGACGCGAAATACCTATACACACCTTTTGGATAAGTTCTTGGTCATAGCCGGGGTCACATTGTTGAAGATTAAGGAGAGGAGTTGGTGCTCTCTAGGCTCCAATTAGTGAGATCGGAAATCGGGAGAAGGGAAGTAAGTATTCTTTCAACTTCTTGAGACACGAAATCTCGATACACACCTTTTGGGTAAGTGCTTGGTCACAGCCGGAGGTCATATCAATGAAGGATGGGTCCACAAAGGAGCTTATCACCCACAACACTCGTATTGATCACATAGGAATATTTGTAGAGCCTCGAGGCGTCAGGGTTGACTTGAAGACGTTGTGGGCACCGCTTGGAAAAAATCATGGGTGTCAGGAATTGTCATGATCCCAATGAAGGAAGTTATTGAAGCTAGGGGTGGAAGTTGAGTCCTCGTCTCACCCCATAAATGGAAATCATTGCAGAGAGCATCCATGAAGGCAGACTGTCAATCCGAATCTTCCTGATGGACAATTTTTCCTGCAAAACACATAACTGAGCCAAGCTCGTGTCTGACACAAGAAGACCTACACAGTCTGACAAAGCAGGTGTCGACTTGAAACTTTGAATGTAGGGGCTCGATCACACTCCAGGTGGTTGCAACAATTCTAAGTATATGTATGCAGTTTTGATATTTTGTTATGGTCGAATGGTTGAGCTAGGCTCCCTGATATTGTAATATTTTGATTGAGAACAACTGGTTCTCTGGTTATGTATTTTTTTTGAGACATCTTGGTTAATATAAGTCGGCTTTCTTACTCCATCTTATTTTCCTTTGATACTGAGAGAGTTCATGTTTGATTGATTCACATGGATTGTTGTAGCTGTATTATGATAAATGTTTGATTATAGTACTATTATGATTTCTTTCAGCTTCCTTGAAATTTGAATCCAAGAGGACCTTGTGTTTGAGTTTTTCCTCCTTAAGTTGCTGGAAAATATGATGTTCATAGCAGACCTCTACACCTTTATCACTAAATATTCCTCCTACTTAGCCTTACTCCAACTTACTGACTGAAGTTGATTCAAGAACTCAATGGCTTGTGCATGCTAGTCCAGATTTCTGAGTTAGAACGTTATTATTATTGAGTTTTCTCCATTTGACCACTCAAAACTCAATTACCTGTGACATATAAACTGATGGGTACTGGGATTACCTTCAATGCAATCTGAAGGTGACTTCTAGTGATAAAATTTCTGGCACTGTTTTCGGGGAACGAATTGAAGACATTTCCCTGGGATAGAACGACAAAGAAACTATGATTCTGAAGGTGCATCAGATATCAGTACCATTGAAGATTGCAACTTGCACCTGGAAAATCCACTGTTTTGATTCCACTGTTTCAGTTCTGGATCCTAAAGGTAGACATGCGAGGTCGACTTCACTATTGCCTCTAGCAACGTCTGAAGCTGACCCAGAGGAAATTATCAAAAAGGGAAAAATTGCTCAAAAAGGTACCTCTACTATTGTACCAAGTTTTTTTTATAATTTGCATAATCCCTCTTTACAAACTCTATTAATTGTTCCTGATTCTCCTATTATACAAACTACTGAAGTTTCAAGAAATTTAGCTTTTGGGAGTTTTCCTGCCGATTTCTCCCCTCCTATTCTTAGTTTGGAAGGAGAGAGCTTTGACACCCCTTTCTCCCTCGAAGTTGTGAAGTGGAAGGAGAGAGATTTGACCTTAGAAGACTTTCCTACTCCTCCTCTTATTAGAGTTGTTGCAGTTACAGAAGGGGAGACTTATGTTCCCTCAAGCCCCTTGTCTTCACCTCCCAGGAACACTATCCTAGTTTCACATAGCCCAACTCCATCCCCTCCGAGTTCTCCAGTTCACATACAAATGGTAGGAACTAATCCCACCAGAACTAGAATGGAAGCTATAGTAGCTACTAGGTATGCCCCTCTTTTCCTGCCTCAGCCTCTGAATTCTCTGCTAGCGGATGGCTACCTTACGAAGTTGCCCAAGTTCACAGGTGAGGGAAACATAACTGCAGAAGAACATCTTGAATCCTTTTATAGTTATACAGACAACCATGCCATTGGGAATGAAGATGTATGGATGAGTATTTTTGTTCATAGCCTTGATGGAGAGGCTAGGAAGTGGTTTAGGGATTTTCCCCCTGGATCTATCGCCAGGGTTGAGGCTTTAGATGATGCTTTTATGAGGCAGTGGGGGGACAAAAAGGAATTTTTGTATTATATCACAGAATTTGGATCCCTAAAGAGGAAAGAAGGAGAGTCTGTCTCTGATTTCTCCCAAAGATTCAACAAAATGTACAATAAGATCCCTCCTGAGATAAAGCCTACAGATACCTCTGCCAAAATCACCTATGCCATTGCTTTTGACCTTGATTTTTTCCTTTTACTGAGAAAAAGGATATCTGCCTCCTTAGCTCATATGCAATATGCAGTCGTGGAGGTAGAATATAACATAGTGGCATCTGATCAACTTAGAGGGAAATCTGAGAAGGACAAGAGAAAGAGTAGAACTGAAGCGTCAACCTCTAATTCCTCTATTGTCCACCCCCAAATTGATGAACTTACCAAATTAGAAAAATCTCTTTCTGCTGAGATGGAAAAGTTAAAGTTTGAGGGAAAATAGACCTATAGAAATACACAAAATCTTGATAACAGAGGTGGTTTTAGGAGACCTAATAATTCTCCTCAGACTCTGAAAGAGATCCCATAAACAGAGAAAGGGATGACCACAAAATCCAAACTCCCTTACAAAATAACCTTTTGGCTGACGAGGAAGGAGAAGATAAAGAAGATGACCCTAAGATCCATTGCTTGGGTGACACCCCTCCATCCCCTCACTTAACCCACTCTACATATGGGAAGTCCTTAATGGATAATCAAATAAATGAATTAAGTAAGGGAAAGAAGGTGAAAGAGAGTCCTAGTAGATATGATCTGAGATCTAAAAATAAATGGGAAAAGACAAATGCTTCTGATCAGCCCACAAAACCAGAAAAATATGCCAAGGCTGTGATAGTTGGCAGCAAAGAGAAATTTGCTTAAAGCCCCCCAGTTTTGGTTGAGGATCCTATCCCATAATTCAAGGATATTATGAAATCTCCATCTTCCTTACGTTATGAAAATGAGATCCAAAAAATAAAAATCCCTGTGCCATTTTCGGAACTGAAATATCTTTCCAAAATGTTGTTGTCCAAATCCTACTCAAATACCACTGGCTCAATTAATCTCCAGGATGAAAAGCCAGCATTCATCTTCGGTAATTTGATAGAAGATAGATATGACTCACCCCCTCCCTTCTATACATCACTAAACATACATGAGAAGGTGTTGTATAATTGTTTGATGGACTCAGGGGCATCTCCCAATCTCATGCCCAAAGTAGTCATGGATGAACTTGGATTAGAAATCACAAAAGCCTACCATGACTTATATTCTTTTGAATCTAGGAAAGTGAAGTGTCTTGGGGTCATCAAAGATCTGGTTGTGACCTTGTTTCAGTTTCCCATGAAAAGTGTGGTCATGGACATTATAGTGACTGATGTTCCCCCCAATTTTGGTATGTTATTGTCAAGATATTGGATAAAAAAACTTGGGGGAACTTTGCAGATGGACCTCACATATGCCAGCATTCCTGTGTTTGGCGGTGAGCATAGAAGACTTTACAGGGAAGCTCAGTTGGCCTACATCATTAGTGATGAAACAGACCCCACCAACCATCCTATTTTGGCTATTGACACTGATTTGAGATCCAGCCTATTGCAGCTCACTAATACTCCTGAGCCTCCTCTTGAAATCAGAAAACAATCCATTACTCTTTGTGAAATACCTCCTCCAACTACCTTTGTTTGGAAGATGTTGTTTGATGGAGCCTCTTCTAAGGAAGGCACTGGTGCTAGAGTGGTCTTTGTTTCACCTTGTCAATAGACTATACATGTGCCCTACAAGATAGAATTTGAAACTACAAATAATGTGGCAGAGTATGAAGCTCTTTTTTTGGGTTTAAGGGCCGCAAAAGAAATGGGGATTGAAGAGCTATCAGTATTTAGGGATGCAGAACTAATTTTTCATCAAATCAAAAATATTTATCAGGCCAAGCACCCTAGGCTTAATACTTACAGGAATGAAGTATGGGACCTAGTTGAGAGTTTCTTCCTAAATTTCAACATTTCATTTATTCCAAGAGAGGAGAATACCATGGATGATTCTTTGGTTGTTTCAACAAGCCATTTCAGAGTCCCATTGACACCTAAACTCAAGTATGATGTAGGGGTGAAATATAGACCCTCCGTACCTGACAATATCAAGCATTGGAAGGTGTTTGAGGATGATAATGAAATTAAAAAATTTCTTGAATCTGTTGATGAGTTCTCTGCATTACATATTGATCAGGGTCATGATTCTGAAAGTATCCCTCATGCTGATGTATTTTTAAATAAAATTGATAATCACCATATTGTTCAGCTTCCTAGCAACCACATTCTGAAGGGACTAGTTCCTTTGGAAAGATTGTTTGATGGGAATGATGTGGCATTAAAGTTTAGAGGTTCAGTTGATGATGTTGAAGTAGGTGATTACAATATTGGTACAGAAAAGGATCCCAAATTTGTCAAGTTGTCAAGCAACTTGTCAAGAGAGCAAAGGGCCTTATATGCTAAGTTGTTAAAGGGGTTTGGTGATGTGTTTTCCTGGACATATGAAGATCTCATGACATATGACACAAGTGTCATTGAGCACAAGATCCCATTGAGGGAAGAGTCCAAGCCATTTAGGTAGAAGTTGAGACAAATAAATCCTATGTTGCTTCCCATTATGGAGAAGGAGGTTAAAAAGATTTTGTATGCCCAGATTATCATTCCTTTGAGGTGTTTTGAATGGGTGGCCAACTTGGTCCTAGTAAGAAAGAAAAATGGAGAAATCAGACTTTGTGTGGATTTCCGAAATCTGAACAGAAGCTCTAAAAAAGATAATTACCCCTTGCCCAAGATGGAACACATATTACAAAGGGTGACAGGGGCATCCAGGATGTATATGATTGATGGATTTTTTGACTACAATCAAGTCTCTGTCTTACCTGAAGACAGAGAGAAGACAACCTTCATCACTCCTTGGGGTACATTCATGTACGCTAATATGCCCTTTGGATTGATGAACCCAGGAGAAACCTTTCAGTGAGCCATGGAAATAGCTTTTAGTGGATAAAAGGACAATTTTTTGGTCATTTATTTGGATGACATAATAGTGTTCTCACAATCTGATAAAGAACATTATGATCATCTGAAAAGAGCCTTCTTGAAATGCTAAAAATTTGGTCTCTTTAAATCCTAAGAAGTCATTATTTGCCATGAAAGAGGGGAAACTGTTGGGGTACATTGTGTCAGTTGAGGGGGTAAAGATTGATCCAAGCAGGGTAGAAGCTATCCAAGCTTTGTCACTTCCTAGATCCAATAAGTAGGTTCAATATTTTTTGGGGAAAATTAATTTTCTGAGAAGGTTTGTTTCAAATTTTGTTGAGTTGGTAAAGTTTATCACAACCATGTTGATGAAATCAAATGGACCACTGAATCTCATAACTCTTTTGACCAAATAAAGAAGGCCTTGACAGAAGCACTCGTTCTCATCGGTCCTAAATACTCCAAGGAGTTTATGATTTTATCTTTTGCTTCATTTGACACAGTAGCAGTTGTTTTATTGGATAAAAATGTCGAAGGGTTAGAGCAACCCATTTCCTTTTTTAGTAGGGAACTGAGAGATGTTGAAATAAAGTATGAAATCATGGAAAAGAAGGCCTATGCTTAAGTTAAAGCTCTCAAATCTTTCAGAGTTTATGTGCTACATTCAAAATTCATTGCATATGTCCCTTCAGCCTCCGTGAAAGAGATCCTCATTTAGTATGACATAGACAGAAGAAGGAGCAAGTGGATTGCCAAAATCGTTGAATTTGATCTTGAAATAAAGCCTATCAAATTGGTTAAAGGTCAAGGTTTAGCTAGGTTGTTGGCTGAATATAATTATAAAGCCTTGGGGGTCAATTTCATCAACAGTTTCTCAGAGAATCAGCAAGCTGAGTTCTCTGATGAAGATCCTAAAGTCACACCCCTGTTGGAGGGATGCACTTGGTACAAAGACATTATATTTTTCCTACAGAAGTTACAACCTCCTGATGGCATGGGAAAGAGAAAGGTAAGAGTTTTGAAGCTCAAATCAATTAAATATTGTCTGAATGATCAAGTTTTATATTGGAAAGACCCTTTAGGAGTTCTTTTGAGATGTCTAGACCCACAAGAAGCCCAAAATATTATGTATGATTTTCATGACAGTTTATGTGGGGGGAATCACTTCTGGAGAACCACAACCTACAAGATTCTCAAGGCTGGGTATTTTTGGCCTAGTCTCTTCACTGATGTATGTGCAAAGATTAGGTCTCGTGTCAAGTATCAGAAATTCATTGGAAAGCAACAGCTCAAGTCTCTGCCACTAAAACCTGTGGTATCTTCAAGGCCCTTTCAACAATGGGGCCTAGGTTTTATTGGGGAAATTCATCCTGCTTCAAGAGGTCAACATAGGTGGATCTTGACTGACACAGACTACTTTCCCAAGTGGATAGAGGCCATCCCCGCAAGAAATGCTTCCCACAAAGTAATCATCAGTTTTCTTGAGGATATTATGGAAAGATTCGGTTGTCCAAACAGAATTGTCATGGATAATTCTGCAACTTTCAAGGCTGAACCACTGATTAAGTTTTATGAACAGTTTGGAATCACATTGATTCACTCTAATCCTTACTACCCCCAAGGGAACGGACTGACAGAGCCCTCTAACAAGATCCTTATTAATATCATCAAAATATTGTTAGAGGACTACAAGAAAGCATGGGATTCAAAGCTTAAATTTTCTCTATGGGCTAACCGAGTGACAACTAAGAGATCTCTTGGTGTCTCTCCTTTCCATCTTGTGTATGGATTTGAGGCCATATTTCCTTCTCAGTTCGCCTTTCGTGTGGCAAAATTATTCCAAGACTACCAGGGAGAACCAGATGATATGATTAGAAGAATACAACAGTTGGTAGAAGTGCAGCAGACGAGGGAGAAACTACTAGACAAAGCCCATGACCGTCAACAGAAGATCAAGCAGGATTTTGACAAAAAATTAAGGAAAGAGGATTTCCAGCTCAGAGATCTAGTACTCAAGTGGGATGCACCTAAACAAGATAAAGGCAAGCATGGTAAATTTGAGGCCTTATGGATTGGCCCCTTCAAAGTTTCTGAGGTTTTTTCAAATAACACTTACAAATTGCAGGATGCTGAAGTTTTTGGTAGCCCTGTAAACGGCCATTTTCTGAAGAAATTTGTTACTTAAAGCCATGAGAGGCTTCCCATGTCATTGTAAATATCATTTTTCTTTTCGTTTTGTTTGTTTTTTATAGAAGACTCCATAGCCCAATGGATAAGGCGCTAGAACTGCACGTTCTTGGCAACTCGCAGGGAGTATGCCATCCCCTGTGGAGCCAAATGTTATCACATAAAGTTGTTGAGGGCCATAAGTGTGTATCGATATACCCATGTTTGTTGCATTTCCTTGTCTCTCTATCTTTCGCAGGCCAAGTCTTCAAGTTTAAAAGGTCGAGGAAAGTTTTTTATCTGGGCCATAGATCTCATTAGGAGAGATCAATGATGGAAAATAATCACGGGAATTGGGAGTTTGAAATATTGTTAAAAGTGGTTCGTCAAAGGTCTGAACTCCCGAAACCCGAAATCAGCAGGGATTGTCCGATTTAGAGAGACACGTGGTGCAGGATCAGCGATTTCGCGGTTTCGCGAAGTGGAAAAGTCAAAGGGCAGAGTCGCGAGGACTCGCGAAGTGTGAGCTTGCGAGTTGATCCAAGCCGTTGGATCGAGGAAATTCGTGGACCGTCGATCCGAGGTGAGCGCAGAATCGGAAATCGAGAGAAGGGAGGTGAGTATTCCTTCAACTTTTCGAGACACGAAATCCCAATACACACCTTTTGGATAAGCGCTTGGTCATAACCGGGGTCACATTATGAATATTAAAGAGAGGAGTTGGCACTCTCTAGGCTCCAGTTCACGAGATCAAAAATCTGGAGAAGGGAAGTAAGTATTCTTTCAACTTCCTGAGACATGAAATCTTGATACGCACCTTTTGGGTAAGCGCTTGGTCACAACTGGATGTCATATCAATGAAGGACGGATCCACAAAGGAGCTCATCACCCACAATGCATGTATTGATCATAGAGAAAGATTTGCAGAGCCTTGAGGCGTTAGGATTGACTTGAAGAAGTCGTGGGCATTGCTTGGAAACATTCATGGGTGTCAGGCCTCGTCCTGATCCCAATGAAGGAAGTTATTGAAGATAGGGGCGAAAGTTGAGACCTTGTTTCATCCCATAAATGGAAAGAGTTGCAGAGAGTAGCCATGAAGGCAGACTGTCAATCTGAAGATTCCTGATGTATTATTATTCCTGCAAAAAACATAACTAAGTCGGGTTCGCATCTAACACAAGAAGGCCTGCACAGTCTGACAGAGCAGGTGCTGACTTGAAACTTTTAATGCAGGGGCCCGATCACGCTCCTGGTGGTTGCAAAAATTTTAAGTATATGTATGCAGTTTTGATGTTTTGTTATGGTCGAATGGTTGAACTAGGCTCCCTGATATTGTAATATTTTGATTGAGAACAATTGGTTCTTTGGTTATGTATTTGTTTTTGAGACATCTTAGTTAATCTAAGTCAGCTTTCTTACTCCATCTTATTTTCCACTGATACTGAGAGAGTTCATGTTTGATTGATTCACATGTATTGGTGTAGATGTATTATGATGAATGTTTGATTATAGTAATGTTATGATTTCCTTTAGCTTCCTTGAAATTTGAATCCAAGAGGACCTTGTATTTAATTTTTTCCTCCTTAGGATGCTGGAAAATCTAATGTTCATAGCATACCTTTACACCTTTCTCACTAAATCTTCCTCCTACTCACCCCTACTCCAACTTACTGACTGAAGTTGATTCAAGACCTCAATGGTTGGTGCATGCTAGTCTAGATTTATGAGTTATAACACAATTATTATTGAGTTTTCTCCATTTGACCACTCAAAACTCAATTACCTGTGACATATAAACTGATGGGTACTGGGCTTACCTTCAATGAAATCTGAAGGTGACTTCTAGTGCTAAAAGATTGTATCAAGGATTCCAAGCATGTATTCAAGCAAGGATATATTCACTACAGATTCGAGAATGTGTACTTGTTGCATACTTGTAGAGCTTGATTTGAAGATATAGTAGACTAGTGGACATAATTGATTCAACTTGAGAAGTAGGAATATGTAGTGATCAGTTGCAGCAGATTCGAGGAAGCTCTCAAAACATTGAAGTGGTAGATTAATCAACATTGTGTGCAGTCGAGTAGCATAGTCATGAAAAATTTTGTGACATATGGACATAGATGAATTCATGAGATATTTGACAGTTCTAGAAGACAATACTTGAAATGAACTAGAGAAGATACATGGCAGTGGATGAAATCATGAGCCCAAGAGGAATTGTAGAACTACTTGTTGCCATTATCATCAAGAAGAATGTTTCAGTAAAGCATATGACTTGGAAAATAAGCATATTGACAAATGGAACTAGCTAGTCACAAGAAGGCAAGTCGTGCAAGGCACAAAAATATAGGGGGGAGAAAAACTATCAAGAGGAGTTATATTGTCAAGGGGATATTTTTTTAATGTTATATCAGTGAATACATGGCAAGCCATGAATACTTGAATTCAAATAATGAAGGAACATTGGCATGAACACTTTTAATATACATCATTGGATTATAGTAACAAGAAGTACCAATGGAAAACAAGCCTTAGAAGAGAGAAAAGGAAACATACACAAGAAGCCCCACATTGATCTACATGGAATATTGCAAAGAATAAAGGGGGAGAGAGATTGTCAAAACAAGTTATATTATCAGGGGGCTTTACCATTTGTCGTTGATGTCAAAGGGGGAGAGAAAGAACAAAAACTTGAGAGAACGTTCAGAAGCATGAAGACAAGGGGGGAAAGCATGAAGATATGAGGAGAAATGGTCACAGGGTGAGTATGAGTGTTTCCATCAATATCAAATGGAGATATTGTTGGAAAATTTGTTGTCATTGATGTCAACCCTAGAAGAATCCTTGAAGCAAGTTTGGAAGCTTCTAGAAGTGATGTGTGTATTTGAAGAAGTCTCCAAAGTGGTCCTCTTATCACATATATTTAAGCATGGACCTCATGGGAAGATGCTTTGAAGAAGTATACAAGAATCCCTGGAAATATGGTTAAGTGGTTAAGCATCCCTAGAGGTGTGTTCATGAATACCGAAGTTGATTGAAGAAAAAGAGTATGAAGGACATTGCAAATGCATGCAAAACATCCATTGATTAATAGTCCTCGTCAAGTTGTCTCCGACAGTAGGTGGAACGCCGTGTGGTTCTTAATGGTTGAGGATGTATGCCTCCTAAAGATGAAGCCCTGAAGTATGGTCAAGAATCCCCGAATCTAACGTCAAGAAGTTATAAGTTGTCCCTAAAGTCAAGTAAAGGAGAAACATTTGTTGCAAACAAGAAGTTACAAGTCAGCTGAAAGTCAAGTAAAGAAGGTGTTTGGAAGGGTATACACATTAAGATCCTCTAGTTTTGATCATTCAATATTGTAATCTCTTAGCACAATCTTGGCAACAAATTTTAGAGGGAAGATGAAGTGAAGAAGGGATAAATTTCAAGGGAATATGATGTCTTTTGATGATGTGTTCTAAGGTATGTTTTGTAAAGGTCATCTTACCATGATCTCTATACTTTTTTTTATAGAATGATTCAGATATTGAAACTTGGAGGATGTTGAGAACACATATCAAGGTATTCGTGGTATAAATTCTAGCTTCTTGGTCATTTTAAGTTTGGAGATACATTCTGTGGAAGATAGGGTTTTTTACTAGCCCTGTAACTAGTCTCAAACAAGTGCTCTGGCCAAAATTGTCATAACTTCTTCATAGAGGATCCAAATTCTATGAGAACAATTGAATTGGAAATATTACAGACAGTAGTAATTTTTATGTGAGTTTCAGAATCAGATATCAAATATCAAGCGTGTGGTGTGTTGTACAAGTTTTCTCTCTAGAATAGGCCAAAATTCAGGAAGGTCTTCCATTTTTGCTATAACTCATTTTCAAGGACGATTCAAGGAGAAAAAATTGAAGAAATTTTACAAAAGATATCAAAGAAGATTGGGTACAATATTCATACCTTGATTCATTACAGGTACAAAGTTATATGTGTTGAAAGTAAGGGTTTGTGACTAATCCAAAAACTAGTACCAAACATGTTTTCGTGATAAAACAATTATATCTGAAGCTTGGTAGGTCCAAATTGAATTCCACTTTTTGCATAAAAAGGAGAACATATCCTAATATATGAAGTCCAAGTGTTAGAATCATAAATGGAAAATTGAGCTTGTGGTGAATCTTACAAGTTTGTAGATTTGAGGTACAATTATGAGCAACTTTGTATGTAGATTTAAGAAGTGATGTTGGGGTTTATATGTGGACCCATGTGAACCTAGGATTTATATATGGACCCGGTTTGATGGTGTTTATGTACAAGTTATGGTGGATATATTTTTGATGATGTTGATGTATCAATTTTGATGATGTTGATATATCAATTGTGGTGGATCCAATTTTTTATGATGATGATGTATCAGTTGTAGTGGAGCTAGTTTTGATGATGGTAATATATCAATATCATTGACAGTAATATTGACGGGTTGATTCTATCATTTATATTTAAGGGTGGAAGGGTGGTGAAAGGCAGGAGATCGAAGTCTCCTTCAGGTTGATGCCTGAGAAACAGGGGTGGTTGGGTGGAGGACGGGAAGATTAGTGTCTTCATATAATAGGTTGGTGCTTGTAAGGGAGTTGCATATTCCTTTGAGTTGGTGCTCATAAAACTAGGGGGTTGGTGCCTCCTTCCATTTGGTGTTGGTAAATCATAGAGTTGGAGTTTCCTTCAGGTTGAAGCTTGTAAACAAAGGGATTGGAGCCTCCTTCCAGTTGGAGCTGGAGAATATAGGGAGTCGTAGTTTCCTTCAGGTTGGATCCTATAAACTAGGGGGTTGGAGCCTCCTTCCAGTTGGTGCTGGAGAATCTTGGAAGTTGGTGCTTTCGATGAATGTAATCTTCAAGATATATATTAAAAATTATTTCATGGTTTTCTCCCATTTGGGTTTCCACGTAAAATTCTTGTGTAATGTGTATATGTGGTTATATTTTCATGATATCTTGAATGCAATCATAAGTGATAAATTTTTGATAACTTAATATTTACATATTGTGATCGAAAATGGTAAAAACTTCTCAATATTAATTCAGCCCCTCCCCCCCCCTCTCAGTATTGGTGAATATTGCAAAACATTGGACCTACACCTTCTATTCCCATTTCATCAAGTTTCTCCATTTGGGAGATGCCAATCATGTCTTCCTTTCCTTCCATGAGAATACTTAGCATTAGCTTACCCATCCCATCTATTGTGATGCCCACATCTGGATCCTCATCTAGTGGGGGGAAATCCTTGGTTTTACCAGCAAAATTGGAACTTCTTCCACCTTCGAAATCCATATAGGAATCCCAATAATGTTGAATGTTGGTTTCTCATTCAATTGGAATGTCTTTGTTGGGGTTGATCCTAGATAGTCTGGGGGTAGTAGTGTTTCTATGGGATTTAACATCCCATGGGGTAGCACACCAATACCTAGAAGCTCTATTCCTTCCACATTTACCTCCGTTCTTGGGGGATTTTCCTTTGGGGGAAATTATGGTCTAGGGAGTAGTGGAACTTCTAGTCATACTTTTGCTCCTAGATGCACTCCCCCTGGGGGGAAATTATGCTCAGTGGGTTGGTTATCATTTTATCCACACTTATGGTCCTGGAAGTTATTTTTATGGGGGTATTTAGGGTTTGGGGATTAATATAACTTTAGGGTCCATGTTTTCCCTTCGAGGTAATCCTTTTGGGAGCATGTACGGTCCTGGAGGTAGTAATGTATTTGGGAGTCCTTTTATTACTAGAGGCAATCCTACTAGGAGCATGTTCGGTCCTAGGAGTAGTCATTCTCTCGAGAGTGCTTCCATCCCAGGAGGAACTAACCCTTTTGGAACTTTGAATCCATTTTGAAACATGAATATGGGAGGGGGTCTCAGGGTCCATTCGGGTCACGAGATGCTTCAAAATCCACCCAATATTCCTTTTCCAACACGTCATTTCATTTCTTGGTGAATTTAGAATTACTGGAATTGTCGCATTTGAAAAACAACCCCATTCTCCATGACCCGCTATGGTCATCCATACCTACCAAGTTACCATCAAACATTCAAAAGTTTGACGAAAATCCATGAGAAGGCCCATTTATGCATATTATGACTTATCACCTATGGTGCTTGTCCAACTCTCTGATGGATGACG
>ML811033.1:40566-58418 GCA_009831015.1 Picea engelmannii
AGCTCAATGTCACTTTCCAAATATAACACCTGTGACTGGAGTGACCTCTAGTAACCCTGTTTACCCCTCTTTGGCCCTGGCTATAGTCTAACGGGGTGGTTTAGACCATTAAGCCTCCTCTTTTGGAGCTCCTATTTGGAAAGGGACATTACATTCTTGAAATTCTACTATGTCATAATCTTCTAGAATTTCCTCATCAGGGGAAGCTATGACTTCCCTCACTGGTTTTGCAACTCTGGGAACCTTCCTCACTGATTCTGCAACTCTGGGAGCTACAGGTTCCTCTTCATAGACTTCTTCAAGCTGGTGTCTTCTTGATTTCTTGAGTGTTGCGTCTTCATAAAAGGTCACATCCCTGCTGATCTCAATATGATGGTGACCTAGTATATAAACCTTTAAGGCTTTGGAGACTTCACAGTATCCAACAAATATTCCCTTCTTTCCAGAGGGGTCCAACTTGTTTCTCTTCTCTTTCGGAATATGTACAAATACTAGGCAGCCAAATATTTTGAGATGGCTTACTTCTGGCTTCTTTCCGAAGAACATCTCTTTAGGGGTCTTGAACCCAAGTGCACTATGGGACAATCGGTTTTGTACATATACTGTTGTTTTTGCTGCTTCTGTCCATAAGCACATTGGAAGATCTTGATCATGGATCATGGTCTTCACTGCTTCCATTATCGTTCTGTTCTTTCTTTCAACCACACTGTTTTGTTGAGGATTGTAAGGAGTGGTGAGTTCCCTCTTAATCCCAACATCTTTGCAATAACTTACAAACTCTTTTGAGGTGTATTCTCCTCCATTATCTGACCTGAGTATCTTGATCTTTCTTTCAGAAAGATTCTCTATCAAGGCTTTGAATTCCTTGAATTTACTGAACACTTCATCTTTTGATTTTAACAAGTAAACCCAGGTTTTACGAGAATAATCATCAATAAAAGATACATAGTATACATACTCACTGATGGAGGATGATGGCATTGGGCCACAAACATTTGAGTGAATGAGTTCTAGTTTTCCTTCTGCTTTGTTGTCTCTCTTTGGAAAAGGGTTCTTGATGTTCTTCCCTTGTGCACATCCATCGCATACACCTTCATGATCAACCTTGAGTTCTGGTAGACCTGTGACTGCCTTGCATATATATGGTAATGCCTTGTAGTTGATGTGTGCTAATCTTCTATGCCAAAGTTCACATGGATTCTCAATGGCATGGGTCATGGCTGCTTCTGAGTGACCCTTCAGTTTATACAAGCCACCTTCTTCTTTTCCAATGGCAATTGCTTCTTTCATGGTTTCTTCTTTGGCCCACATAAGAACTTCTCCATCTATAAAGGCAATTCTGAAGCCTTTCTTTTCTAGAGCTGATATGGAGAGTAGGTTCTTTGTCAAACCTGGTACATAGAGTACGTCCTTCATCTTCATTGAATTCCCTAAATTAAGCTTGTAGTTTGATTCTCCCACTCCCTTGATAGGGTATCGATAATCATCTCCAAGTGTAACTTTCTGAGAAAACTTCTTTTCTGAAATGCAAAAGAGAGTATCTCTTTGACCTGTCATGTGCTTGGAAGCACCACTATCAATGAGCCAAGTGTTCGCTCCAGGTGTTACGGATCCTGAGAGGGCCGAGATTAAGACATAGTCTTTGATTTGTTCTCTTAACATCTTTGCGGGTGGCTCTTCATCTTCAACTGCATGGGCATGATGTCTTTTATTTTTCCTCTTGTATTCTTCTCGTCTAGTTGGACAATGTCTCGCAATATATCCCATCTTGTCACAATGGTAACATTGGACAGATGAGTAATCTCTTTCCTTTCTTTGTCCTTTCTTCTGGAATCTCTTTGGTTGAGATTCTTTATGACTGAATTTGTTTTGGGGTTGAGATTCTTTATGAGTTTCTTTTGGAAGTAAGACTTCTTTCTTCCTCCTTTAGTGTGTGTAGCTAGGGCTTGATCTTCATCTCTTGAAAGTAAGGCTTCCTCGTTGCCTAGTCTTGATTCTTCTTGAATGCATTCTTCCCTTAGACCGTCATATAGTAGTTTCTCCTTTCTTGCACAAATGGTTTGGATGAATGCATCCCAAGGTCTTGAGAGACCATTAAGAGCCGTCATTATAAGTTCGTCTTCGTCTATAGCATCTCTGATTGCTTCTAGTTGTTCTTTGAATTGAGATATTCTGGAGAAATATTCTTGGATTGATTCTCCTCTTTGCATCCTTGTATTCTTGAGCTGAGTTCTTAGATTCATCTTCCGGTTTATGTTCTTCCCTTCATATAGTCTGGTTAGGGCATCAAACATTTCTTTCAGAGTCTTCTTTGATGTCACATGAGGAATCAAGTGATCTTTGAACGAATCCGCAATGATTCTTTTAGCCCTAATTATGTCCTTGTGGTGTTTTGCTTTATCTGCAACATCGACGGGTTCTGGTACTTCTTCTTTGACGAATCTTGCTAGGTCATTCTCTTCAAGAATGAGGCCAATCCTATACTTCTAGGCATGAAAGTTTTCCACACCTTCCAGCTTGTCAACAAGCTTAGTGCTTGCAGACATCTTTTACCTGGGGCTAAGAAAATGACCAAAAATGAAAATGCTCAAAATTAAATTCTGAACTTACCAGGAGGTGCGCTTGGCTGAGGTGAGTAGCTTGGTGTGGTTAGATTTCCGAAAATCCAACTTTTACCCCTTCAAACTTGATCAACGGATTTCTGGACTGGTGCTTCTAGTTTTCTGGTACTTCTGGTGCTCTGGTTTTCTGGTACTTCTGGTACTTTGTGAAAACTAGGGTTTCACTTTTCGGGAGATCTAGCCACTGAAAAGTTGCGCTGAGGATGCCAAAGTGATCCCTGAGGGAGGGCGCACTTTTCTAGATGGTTTTCGGGCTGAAATACTTCTCCAACAAAAAGCCCTAATTTGCATGTACAACAATAGTGACGTTTTTCACTTTCTCTTGTGAAAGATGCTCTCTTCAACTTAGCTCTGATAGCATGTTAAGGTTTAAGCTATTATTGAGTTTCATTTCATTTCATTAGATAACAATAACATAGATAGGATCACTGAGAAATACACAATCACAAGAGACACATCATTTATCCTGGGAAACCTTCATGGGGAGAAAACCCAACAAAAACTTCCTTAATATAGATAGCCAATACAATGCCAAGAGATAACTCAGACAAATACAGAAAGTCCTCTCCCAAGAATGCATCTCTCTCTTTCTTCTTTCTTCTCCAACTGCAACTCCGAACTTGTGCTCTGATGAACAAGTGAGTGTGTGTTTAAATGAGGCGCTAGCCTCTTTATTTATACAATCTGGCAGGTGACTTTTCACTGGCAGGGCCGAATTCTCAATCTGGGTGGTTATAACCACCTTTAATTAATCTGGGGGCCGACTTCTCATTATGCCTATTACAATTAGGGTTTTACCAATCTGCATAAGGGGATTTGGTTATTTACAATACTCGACATGATCAATCCGCAAAAGGGGATTGATCTAATGAATAATATATCAATAATAAATAGAATACTCTTTGCAGTTACATTATTTCAACACTTGCAAGTGTTTTCGTAACCACTGGTTAGCACATGCAATATACTCAAAACAAATAACACTCCTCTAGATCTTTACAACTCTTAAATGCTGATCTAAACTCTAAGCATGCATGAAATTTGGACACAAGCATTTTTGGTCAACACGACCTTGGATAAAACCCCCTTGGGGAAAACCAGTTTAGAATGAAAGTATATATAAGTGATGTCTAAAGCATGAGATACGACAGGTATGCAAATACAATGGAACTTGATACAATAACAACTCCTCTCGAGATGCTTTGGAGTTCCAAGAAGAGATATGAGCCCAAGCTAAGTGCGCCCTCTTCCTTTGTTGCCAATCTCACTTAAACAATGCGCCCTGGACCCTCTGAGCTCTGATGAAGAATCCCTTGGACACAAAGAAGCTCTTGTGTGCTACCTCTCCACTGAAATTGACGGATCTGCGATTGTCCAACTTTAGCTAGTGCCTTCTATGTGTGTGCCCTCCTCCAAGCAAGAACAACCACCACAAATAAATGAGGGTCTAAGCCTCCATGAACCTGTTAGAAATAATATATGCGCTCATTTAACCATAGACAATATAGCAATATGGTCACCCAACCATAGGTCGAAGCTACCCCCGAGCAACTTAACCTTGACAGAGAATGATTTTGGAAGCAAACCCTAGGCCTAATAGCCAATCAATGTAGCGTACCTCTCTCTAGAGCAAGCATACAGGGCAGAAAATCAAAACCATAACCAATAGAAGTCCAAGCCTAAACTGAGAATACAGATTGCAGTAGATGCAGCTGCAACTACTCTCTAGACTTGCACACTTACCCAGTTTCTGCAGTGCGCACTTGTACATTTCTGCAGTTGCGAGCTGTGTGTGTACCAAATGAGATCTGGCTTCCTGTATTTATACTTTTTTTCCTGAGCTGTCTGGGCCGACTTCTCATTCTGGAGGCTAAACACTTAATATTAAATATTTCCTTGAGCCAACTTGTCTTCTAGGGTTATGTTCAATGCTTTAGGGTTTCTTCTTGCTTCCCAGAATATTCTATTCTCGTCAGGGTTACACGTGGACGTAAATACCTTCCGCAGGTACCATAATATCAACATTCCCTCCCAGTTAGGGAGGTATTGAAGGCAATGGTCTTGAGCACAAACATACCATTCAACCGGTAGAATCATCATAGCCATATAGACTATATGATTAGATCACGAGCACCATCATCACTATCATCTGATAGCATCAACTGCATCATCTCTCGAAGCCATACTCCATCTGATTAATCAGGCATGATGCTGAATAAGTCACTCACTCCACAAAGTGATACAAGGACCATTCTTCTAATTCGGACATACGTCCTAGAAGAATGACTGTCCCAACAGATGCTAAAAGCTACGCCATGGACTACAGAGACCATTCCTATAGGAATGCCAATCTAAGACTATTTTCTAATCGAGTCATATGTACCATAGAGATTCGTCTCAACCTATATGCCTTAGAAACTATCGGTCCTGAACCATTTCCTAATCGGGCCACAAGCTGTGCCTTAGGAAAATACTAGTCCATGACATGTCAACAAACTGTCAACCTGGACCATTCTCCACAGAGAGAATACTTGTCCACCAACAATCTATTCTATTTGGACCATTCTCCACCTGGTGAATGTCTGCCCACAAGTACACTGACTATCCATCTAGCTGATAATCATTTTCAACACTACTGATAGTCTACATGGCAATCAGAACAATGTCATTCAATAGAACACCACTGTGTCTATCCATAGTAGTACACAACTACAATCTAGTGGTACACTACCACACCAAGTAACACACGACTACTTAATCAGTGACACATAGTCACAACCAGTGGAACACATCCACCACAGTAGCATACATCTATTGTCTAGAGACATACAGTCTCCATAGCAATCATATGATCTGATATCAACCTGCATAGAAAACAATATCATGATATAAAATGAGTCATCTGGGCCATTCTTCCGGTCACATCTGTGAGATCTGGAAGAGCATCTGCCCTCAGAAAGTAAAACATCAGCCATGGCCTATCTGGACTATTCTTCTCAAATATAGAATAATAACTATCCTTGATTTCTGAGCCTGGGCCATTCCTCCAACACTAAACATAGTGCAACCTGGATAGAATGAGTCTTCCCTAAGGAATGCCTGTCTCTGATTGATGAACTTGGACCATTCCTCCGGCACTAAAAATAGTGCAACTTGGAGAGAATGAGTCTGCCCTAGGGAATGACTATCCAAACCATTTCCTAATGGAAATGATTGTCTTGCACCAACCTCCAAAACATACCATTCTTCGAAACTGCTCACAACTGTGAACTTCGAAAGAATGATTGCCCGACGAGGTAGACCATTCTACTTGACCACTACTCAGAGTGACTGCCAAGAAGAGTGACTGTCCTAGACCATTCCCCCACACTGGCCACAAGGGGAATCGCTGTCTATGGTACATCAACAATCTATCGAACCATTTTCATTACGAAAATGACTGTCCGATCTGGACCATTTTCCGAACTGGAAAATGCTTGTTCGTCAAAAATCTCAAACCACTTTCCGAACTGGAAAGGAACTGCTCATCCTGGACCATTTTTCGAACTGAAAAATGACTGTCCATAAATCAATAACACATCAGTGCTCCCTCACAACCTAAGAGTAATCTCTTCCTTTTTCAATAAGGAAGTCGTTTCCACGAGCTCCAACTTGTTTCTTGAGTACGCAAACCTTTTCATCTTGGATAGAGGCTTTATCAAAATATCTGCTATATGCTCATCTGTGGAGATATATTGGAGAACCACTTCTCTTTTATGGACTTCATCACGGAGAATGTAATGCCCGATCTCAATGTACTTCGGTCTGTCTGGAACGTTGGTTTTCTCTGAAGGCTTCATATAGCTCTGATCATTACAATATATCATGGTTGAATTCAACACTATTGTTTTCTGCTAGCTCATGACATCGTGGCAAGGCTCAAACTGAAACATATCCAAGTAGCACTTCTTCTGTCATCATGAGAGTTTGTCATGGATTAACAATCCATCATCCTGGACTTCTGAGTAACCATTCTGATACATTATCTCTTGTTATAGAATGTTTTCACCACTCTTCTGCTGTGCATGAGAGGCTCTGCACCAAGCTGTTTGAATCCATACAAGATCTTCTTCCATCTGCATACAAGGTTCTCTTTTTGGTATACCTCAAAACCTTGAGGTTACATATGCTTCTTGTTCAATTACTCTTGAGGAGAACAGTCCTTACATTTATCTGATGTAAATTCCAACCCATGGATATTGCAAAAGATATAATGGCTCAGGTAGAGGTATGTCTGGTTACTGGAACAAGCTATCATCATAGTCTTCTCCCTCCATTTGGGAGAACCTCTAGTTCTGAATCTCGCAATGCTTCCATTCATAAGTCTTTCATACATTGTTCTTCATCACAACTTCCATTTCTTTTGCTTGATTGCTTCTAGTGGGTTCAAACCAAGCTGGTAGTCTTGTGATTCTCGAAATAATGACTGGTTGTTTTGTCTTTTCTTTCTCTCTTGGAATCTTCATGTTCTTCCTCATGTTTCTCTTTAGCTCTTGGGTTCACGGAGTTTTCTATAGATTCCATGCCCTGAAGATTCCAACTTCTTCCTTTCATCATAGGATCATAGATGTGGATGGACAACCAGGGATACTTTAAGGCTTCTTTTCAAAGAAGACTTCTTCTAAAGTCAAACTGAACACGTGTTGTTTTTCATGGCTGCTACCATCAATGGGAACATGGATAGATACTTCATAATTCTCAATGGATCATATTATTTAGGATTAGCTCCCTCCTAATCCTTGTTTCATGCATGAATGCATGCTTTTCTTTTGGAATTATATAATCGGCTCCCTCCATCTAAGAGAGTCCACGCTTCCGTCTGCATCCTTACTGCCTTCTGCAAAGTGTCACAAGTCTTTTTATAATTTCCTCTTGATTGCTAACTTCTTTCTGTTTTTACTTCTTCTAGGTTTCTTAAAGTTTTATTCTGATTTCGGCTTATCTTGTAGCTGTTACTTATGTTAATAGCTTCCACATGAATTGTTACCAAGGGTTGTCAATGTACTTCATCTTTTCATGTGTATTGCTTGTCTTATAGTCATCGTGATAGCAATCCTTATCTTGTTATTCTTCCATAGGTATTGTTTCTCTTTGAACATCTTATGTTCTAAGATATAAATATGCAAAATATGTACAAAAACTATGTAAACATGGTATGTACAAGAATTATGAAGAATATTGTTACCTTGTCTTAGAAGAGGAAGTCTGTTTTATCCTACTTGGCCTTCTTTGAGGGTTCTCTTTCTTCGACAACTGTTGCTTCGTTTGTTTCCTTCCTTTTCTTTAACTCAGGACAGTGGTTCATGTAGTGACCATATTTTCGACAGCTGAAGCATTGTATCTTTGACATATCCTTTTCTTGGTTTGGTTTCTTCCTTGAGCCAAACTTCTTCTTATTCCTGAAATTCTTGAACTTTGCTGTGAAAGCTTGATCATTGTATTTCTTTTGGGATTTCTCTTTTGCGCTAATCCTTGATTCTTCTTGTGCACAAGAAGTCCAAAGTTCTTCAGATGTGGGATACTCCTTTCTTTTGTTCATGCTTGCGGCAAATGCATCCCATGTCTTGGGAAGACCATTGAGTACTATATTTACCAGTTCTTTCTGTGAAATGATTTCTTCAATAGCTTGTAGTTGATCTCTTAACTGAGAGATTCTCACAAGGTATGATGTTATGCTGTCATCATCATTCATTTTCATGTCACAGAGCTCATTCTTCAGACTCATTACTTGTCCAATGTTTCTGACTGAGAAGAGGTTTGTTAGGGCATCGTACATCTTCTTAGATGAGTCAAGATGGGAGATGTAGGGTATGAAGTGGTATTTTATAGAGTCCACTATGATACTCATGGCATTGATGTCATTGTCTTTGAACTTCTCCATAACTGCAACGTTTTGAGGTTCCTTCTCTTTTCCTCCTTTGAACTGTGGTTCCACGATCTTTCCTTTCACGATATCGAACACTTTATTCTTGGCAAGGATGAGGTCAATCCTTGTCTTCCACGCTCTGAAGATAGAAGCCCCTTTTAACTTGTTTTCTGATTTCATAGAGTAAGTCATAATTGCTTTGACTTGGTCAACCTTTGACTTTGACCAAAAACTCAAACTTGACGTCTTAGCTTGCTGAGAGTACTTGGAGGTGCGCTAGGTTAAGGCGTACGAGGCTATCTAGAAATTAGGTCAATCTCTTCACTTAAGTTGCCTTAACAAGAGGGTTAAGGTTTCGTTGCTGCAACAAAAACTTTGACTGCAACTGCAACCGTAACTGAGCAAATCCTCCCAATCTATCTTCTAGCGGTTAGACTGTCCGAAGATAGGGGGGGGCCATAACCTGTTAGAAATAATAGATGTGCTCGTTTAACCATAAACAATATAGTAATATTGTCACCCAACCATAGGTCGAAGCCACCCCTGAGCACCTTAACCTTGACAGAGAATGATTCTGGAAGCAAACCCTAGGCCTAATAGCTAATCAATGTAGCGTACCTCTCCAGAGAAAGCATACAGGGAAAAAAATCCAAACCATAACCAATAGAAGTCCAAGCCTAAACCGAGAATACAGATTGCAGTAGCTGCAGTTGCAACTACTCTCCAATCTTGCGCACTTACCCAGTTTCTGCAGTGTGCACTTGTACATTTCTGCAGTTGCGAGCTGTGTGTGTACCAAATGAGATTTGGATTCCTGTATTTATACTGTTTTTCCTGAGCTGTCTAGGCCGACTTCTCATTCTGGAGGCTAAACACTTAATAATAAATATTTCCTTGAGAAAACTTATCTTCTAGGGTTATGTTCAATGCTTTAGGGTTTCTTGTTGCTTCCCGGAATATTCTATTCTCGTCAAGGTTACACGTGAAGGTAAATAGCTCCCGCAACTACCATAATATCAACAAGAACAACCACTGCAAATAAATGAGGGTCTAAGCCTCCATGAACCCTCCATGGGAGGAGGTGCCCAAACTTCCATCATCTAATGCCTCCATCCTCATCCTCTTGCTCCTCTCCCAACTCTCTTGGTGAGCAAACAAAGGAATGAGCCTCCGTTTGCTCCTTGCGCCCCTCTTGAACCTCCATAAGGAAACCTAAAGTATGGATGGCTAGGATCACCCCATGCCATCCCTAATCAATGGTTGAGATCTCTCCAAAAGAATCTCAACTCAAAACCCACTTTGGGTTAAGTTCCCTAAGTTCACTTTATGTCCCCTCATTCACCCACTTAGTGAATAATTAGTCACTTTAGGTTAAAAGTGACAAATTTCACTTTTGACTTAAATCTCCTAAGTCAAGGTGAAATTAGACATAAAGTACAAGGCACAATGAAACAAACATCTCCCTCTTGTGGTTAGAGGCCCCAAACACAAGGGGATCACTTTCCAAGGTACCCAAATCTCAACACTCCCTCTTACCTAGGAAAGTGTCATTCACCCCCCAATCTCATCCCTCGAGTGGACATGGTTGCCTGTTGGAAAATACTCGGTGAGTATGGTTGTACCCTGATCATCACAAGTGATCTCTGACATCGATTTGCTTGACCTGCCTGATTTATAGATGGAAGTGCATCTCCACCGATCCAAGATCAACTAGATCTTGGCATCACACCAAAGATCTCAACCTTGGCATCTCACCACAGATTTCTATCTCCTGGCATCTCACCAAAGGTCTCTACTCTTGGCATCTCACCAAGAGTCACATCTCTTGGAATCTCGCCAAGAGTCTCTCTCTTGGCATCTCATTGAGAGTATTTGGATCTTGGCATCTCACCAAGAACCTCAACTTGGTCTCTCACCAAGTGACTTCCACCTGAAGTGGAACTTGAAGCTGATTTGCTCGTCTCCATAGCCAAGTGAGGCTCAAGCCTCTCTGGCGCCCTGCTCCCACTCATCAATCTCTGATGCTCTAAAGCCTCTGCACCAACCATCTGTCTTCTTAGCAACTTTGAAACTGAAGCTGTCCTGGGTGGACCAGTCACCCTTGAATGTGGTATCCTCGAAAGCTGAGTCTGAGCTCCCTCTGAATCAATACTTTGAGTCAATGGGACCTCCTCAACTCTGTCTGCCCACCTACTACCAAATGGTGTATCAACTGAAAAACAACAACTGACAAAAGCACACTATCTCGCAAACTGAGTAGCGAACTCCTCCTCCTCTGTTGTCGCTGCCATACCATCCTGCTGCTTCTTCTTTTTGGGACACTGTTCAACATAGTGCCCCATCTCTCCACAAGCAAAGCATCTCACTGTGTTCATGTTTCTCTCTTTCCCACCGCCACTCTGCTGTGGTTTGGCCCCTCCCTTGGGACCCTATCTAGCACCCTTGCTGGTCTTCTTCTTGCCCTTTGTCCAAAGAGCAAGATCCTCATCACCCTCTGATATACGCTGATGTCCTGAAGACCCAGAGCTGCATCTCAGCTCCTCCTGTACGAAGTCCTCTCAAAGTCTCTCCCAACTGGGCATGAGCTCTGGGGTCACAATGCCTCACACAAATGAACCCCAAGGTTTGGAAAAGATGTTCAAAGCTGTCCTCACCAAGAAGTCAAGATCCACAATCTCCCTGACTGCGGCCACTCATCTCGAATCTGTGTAAATCTGCCAAGGTATGAAGTCACCGACTTAGAATCAAGCATTTGAATGCTCTTGAGTTTCTTCTGCAAAACCATCTTCCGGTTCTGATTGGGACTCTGGTAAAGCTTGCACAATGAGACCCACATCTCAAAGGCATAGTCTTTCCCAGTCAAATGGGGTATGATGTGGTCTCTCACCGCATCATAAATAGTCCTCTTCGCCTTGGTGTTATTCTTCTTGAAATTTGCATCCAACAAGGGTGAAGGAGCAGGTGCAGGAGGAATCACCACGGGAGCTTGAACTATATCCCATAGTTCAAGATCCTCCAAGACAAATATGATCCTGGTCTTCCAAGGGGACCAGTTGCTAGCTCCGTCTAGCCTATCCTCTGTCCACATCTGAGTCATCGACATGGCTGTCCACTGAAACTGAAACTGATGCTAAAACTGGACAAGAGTATAGCCTCACTCTTGTCAACACAGGTATGAAAAGAGACTGTCCAAATACGACCCCACTCTTGACAACGCTGGTGTGTAAAGAGGCTGTCCAAACTGTCCAAAACAGTCCCACAAAACTGCCCACTGAATGCTTTGCAAATCAACAAAACTTAGCCACCAAGGTTCTGATACCATGTAGAATTTTGAGGACCTATGAAGGGCTGCCCAACAGGTCTGTCTTTGACTTCTTGTTGGGCTCTAAGTTTAGTCTCCAAAACTGTCCTTTGCTGCTGTTTTAGGACAACAAACAGTCAAGTACTTTTCTTTCTTCAAACTGATGGTTAATTGCTCTTTTGAGGTGCCCTTGCAAGTGTTTTCGTAATCGGTGGTTAGCACATGCAATATACTCAAAACAAGTAACACTCCTCTAGATCTTTACAACTCTTAAATGCTGATCTAAACTCTAAGCATGCATGAAATTTGGACACGAATATTTTTGGTTGACACAACCCTGGATAAAACCCCCCCGAGGAAAACCAGTTTAGAATGAAAGTATATATAAGTGATGTCTAAAGCATGAGATACAACAAGTATGCAAATACAGTGGAACCTGATACAATAGAAACTCCTCTCTGTAGATTTTTGAGGACCTATGAAGGGCTGCCCAACAGGTCTGTCTTTGACCTGATGTTGGGCTCTAAGTTTAGTCTCCAAAACTGTCCTTTGCTGCTGTTTTAGGACAGCAAACAATCAAGTGCTTTTCTGCCCCCCAAGTGATGGTTAAGTGCTCTTTTGAGGTGCCCTTGCAAGTGTTTTTGTAACCGGTGGTTAGCACATGCAATATACTCAAAACAAATATCACTCCTCTCGATCTTTACAACTTTAAATGCTGATCTAAACAACTAAGCATACATGAAAATTGGACACAAGTATTTTTGGTCAACATGACCCTGGATAAAACCCCCTTGGGGAAAACCAGTTTAGAATGAAAGTATATATAAGTGATGTCTAAAGCATGAGATACAACAAGTATGCAAATACAATGGAACCTGATACAATAGCAATTCCTCTCGAGTTGCTTTGGAGTTCCAAGAAGATATGCGCCCAAGTGAAGTGCACTCTCTTCCCTTGTTGCCAATCTCAATGAAAGAATGTGCCCTTGATCCTCTTTCCATTGATGAAGAATCCCTTGCACACAATCTAGCTGTTGTGTACTACATCTCCAATGAGACTGACAGATCTGCAATCATGCAAGTGTAGCTTGTGCCTGCTAAGTATGCGCCCTCCTCCTAGCAAGAATTCTCACCACAAATAATAGAGGGTGTAAGCCTCCATGAGCCTTCCATGGAACGAGGTGCCCAAGCTTCCCTCAATCATAGCCTCCATCCTCATCCTCTTGCTCCTCTCCCAACTCTCTTGGTGAACAAACAAAGGAATGAGCCTCTCTTTGCCCCTTGCGCCCCTCTTGAACCTCCATAAGGAAACCTAAAGTATGGATGGCTAGGATCACCCCATGCCATCCCTAATCAATGGTTGAGATCTCTCCAAAAGAATCTTAACTCAAAACCCACTTTGGGTTAAGTTCCTTAAGTTCACTTTATGTCCCTTCATTCACCCACTTAGTGAATAATTAGTCACTTTAGGCTAAAATGACAAAATTTCACTTTTGACTTAAATCTCCTAAGTCAAAGTGAAATTAAACATCAATGGTACACACATCTCCCTCTTGTGGTTAGAGGCCCAAAACCACAAGGGGACCACTTTCCAAGGTACCCAAATCTCAACACTCTCGAGTTGCTTTGGAGTTCCAAGAAGAGATATGCGCCCAAGCTAAGTGCGCCCTCTTCCTTTGTTGCCAATCTCACTGAAACAATGCACCCTTGACCCTCCGACCTCTGATGAAGAATCCCTTGCACACAAAGAAGCTCTTTTGTGCTACCTCTCCATTGAAACTGATGGATCTGCGATCGCCCAACTGTAGCTAGTGCTTGCTATGTGTGTGCCCTCCTCCTATAGTGGGCCCTCCTCCAAGCAAGAACAACCACCAAAAATAAATGAGGGTCTAAGCCTCAATGAGCCCTTCATGGAAGGAGGCGCCCAAGCTTCCCTCATCCAATGCCTCCATCCTCATCCTCTTGCTCCTCTCCCAACTCTCTTGGTGAACAAACAAAGGAATGAGTCTCTCTTTGCCCTTTGCGCCCCTCTTGAACCTCTATAAGGAAACCTAAAGTATGGATGGCTAGGATCACCCCATGCCATCCCCAATCAATGGTTGAGATCTCTCCAAAAGAATCTCAACTCAAAACCCACTTTGGGTTAAGTTCCCTAAGTTCACTTTATGTCCCCTCATTCACCCACTTAGTGAATAATTAGTCACTTTAGGCTAAAAGTGACAAATTTCACTTTTGACTTAAATCTCCTAAGTCAAAGTGAAATTTGTGGGCTATGGTTTTGGCTGCATAATGTCCTCCACAAAATCTTGAATGAAACTCTGTCAAAAGTTTCTTAGAGTCTAGCTCATCAACACATCTAAGTATTACCCCATCGGGGTTCCTCCACCCCAATCCATCTTGAATAAAACAATACTTAGATACTCTTAACCTTAATGCTCTTCTTTTATGATCAATTAAATGATTTGGGCAAGTAAGGTTAAGGAGGAAGAAAATAATGTCTGAATACCACTGATTCTGTTCTAACCTTTGAAGTTCTGTACAAACATGGCTGGCCCTAGTTGACTGTTCTAACACACTAAAACCAAAACATGCTCATTCCCTTCTGTCAACTTCTGTGCTAGACCCTGAACTTTGACCAACTTTGTGGGTTTTATCTCTTAATCATACTCTTGAATTTTAGAGACCCACTTTCCTCTTACTCCTAAGCAATCTTGTTGGGAAAGTATATCCTTTATTGCTGAGTGAGGAACATACCCCACAATCTTAGAATACCCAACATAAACTCTAAAATGCTTAAGAGATTTAACTAAGGCATATGCTTGCTTTTCCATGATGGTATAATTTAATTATGAACTATGCAATGCCTTATTCATGAATGCAATGGCTTCTCTTGACCTTCATCATTCTTTTGGAGCAACACCCCTGCAATTGTATCTTCTGAAACAAAGGAAAAAATCTGAAAATCCTTAGTATAATCCAGACTGATTAACACATGAGATTTGCCAATTGATTCCTTAATACTTCTAAAAGCTTTCCTTCCTTCATCCGTCCATTCAAACTTAACATCTTTCTTTAATAATTTAAGAATGGACTTCATAGTTTCAACTAAGTTTGGAATAAATCCCCTGACAAAATTAATTTGACCAAGGAATGATTGGAGGGATTTCTTGGTTTGGGGTAAAGGGACTTTCTTAGTGGCTTCAACCCTTTCAGGATCTATCTTTACCCCATCTTTTGACATAATGTGACCCAACAATTTTCCTTCGTCAACACCCATTATTGACTTCGCTGGATTTAATGAGATGCCATATTTACGACATCTTTCAAATACATGTCTGAGATGACTTACATCATCTGATCTAACTTTAGACAAAATTGTCAAGTCATCCTGATAGATTTCAATGATTTTTCCCATTAGCTCCTTGAATGCAAAATCCATTTCTCTTTGAAAAGTGGCACCCGCATTTAACAAGCCAAAAGGCATTCTTAAGTATTCAAAGGTGCCCCAACTTGTTGTGAAAGTTCTTTTATTTTGGTCTTCTTTTTGAAGATTTTCCAGGTCCTATCAAGTTGCCAACTAATTCTGTCTTTGACCTCAAGTTGGCTCTAAGTTTCAATTGTCTAACAATGGTTTGCTGCTGTTTTAGGACAACAAACTGTTCAATAACTTCTTCGCTGATTTGTTATGGTTACATAGGCTATTTAGGTGCTCTAACATGTAGTTTAGTCACTAAAGGTTAGCACATGCATACCAAAATATATGTAACACACCTAGAAATGTTTACTGTTGAAAAACATTGTAGTTCTAAACTCTAACATACATGAAAATGAACACATGTATTTTTGGTCAACATGACCTTGGATAAAAGCTCTTCGGGGAAAACCAGTTTGGAATATAAGTGTATATATAGGGAGAATGGAAGGTGGAATACAACAAGTAAAATATATAGAAGAATCTGATACAATAGCAGCTAGATCCAAGCTGCAACACAAGCCCAACTGAAGCAAGAGCGCCCTAGGATGGTGCGCCCTCCATAAATGCTGACAAGACCATTGAACTGGAGCTAACTATCAACTGGAAGCTCTGATGAAGAAAACTCTCCACAATACTCTGATACTGATGAATAGCCCCCCTTTGAAACAGGGCTCATTGCAATCTGAGCTCTGAAAGTCCTCCCTGCTGATGATGCGCCCTCCTCCAAGCAAGAACCTCCCCACTAAATAAATGATTCCCTAAGCTTGCTGGCTGCCTCCATGGATAGAAGCGCCCAAGCTAGCCTCAACCAATGCCTGAAACCTCATGCTTATGCTCTCTCTCAAACTCTCCAAGTGAACAAATGAGTGAATGAGGTCCTCCTTGCCCTTTGTGCCACTCTTGAACCTCCATAAGGAAACCTAAAATCTAGACGGTTGAGATCATCCCATCTCAAGTCTAATCAAAGGTTGAGATCATCCCATAATAATTTCACTCTCAAACCCACTTTGGGTTAAGTTCCCTAAGTTCACTTTATGTCTTCTAATTCACCCACAAAGTGAATTAATAGTCATTTTAGGCATAAATGACCAAATTTCACTTTTGACTTAAATCTCCTAAGTCAAAGTGAAATTAGACATAAAGTACAAGGCACAAAGTACAAGGCACAAAGTACATAGTACATCCAACGTGTGTTTAGGAACCAAGGTACATAATCTCAACACTTTTCTAACCAACACCTGATTATAACCTGAAAAGCCGTCTAACATGGACATGATTTTTGATCCTATAACCCTTTGAAGCAAAGTTTCCATGTTAGGGAGAGGATAGTTGTCTTTAATACATGCCAAGTTCAAATTTCTAAAGTCAATGCACAACCTTACCCCTCCATTATTTTTTCTTACTACCACTAAGTTAGAGCACCATGATGAGTGCCTTGTAGGAGCAATGATGCTAGCTGCTAGCATTTTTTGAAGTTCTTTTTGCACGATGGGGCATAACTTAGGATTTATTTGCCTTAACTTTTGACGAAAAAGCTTAGTATCTTCCTTGAGGGGACTGTGTGTTGAATTACATCTTCTCGATATGCTTTAAGTTCATCATATGTAAATGCAAACACATCCCTATACTCATGGACTAGATTTATTAATTATTTTCTTTCCTTTTTTGAAGTTTCTTTTCCAATTTTTATCATTTTTGGATCCTCAGTGGTTCCAATATTTACCTCAATGTAATCACCAACTTTTATTGTTTCTTTCTTTTTATAACTGTCATGCCTGTGAAAAATCTGTTCCAACTTTATGCGACCCTTGGGAGTAAGATTTTCAAAATGCTCTTCCTCTTCTTCCTCTTACTCATGCCCCTCTTCTGTATAACCAACCCTGAAACCTAAAAACTCTTGCAAGTTGTTCATAAATCTGAGAATCTGTTTATCATCATTGAAGACTTGCCAATGATCCATATTACCCAGAACCGAAGGCCTAAAAATAACTTCCATTTTGCCCTGACCACTTAACAATTCTTTTGAAGGCTGAAAAGTAGATGATGAAACTGCCAGTTTGTCTGCTAAACTATTATGCTCTCTGAGAATTGATATAAGATCTAAGGCATCAAAGAATTCCATGGTATCCCAGACTGAATTTCTATACTTCTTTAATCTTTCACTTTTACATGCAAACTTATTCTTTACTTGGAGAATTACTAAGTCAAAATCACCTTTGATATTTAGAGCTTTCATTCCCATATCCTTAGCAATCCCCAATCCTAGTAAGAGTGCCTCATATTTAATCGCATTATTAGTTGTCTCAAATTCCAATATGAAAGCAAAGTAGTATGACTGTTTGGATGGAGAAGTTGTTGAGTTTTGTACTTGAGGAGGTGTTCTCCATGTGTGTTTTCCTCCTTAACACATGTGGGAAGGTTTACTAGCACTTTGTCCTAGTACTTTATGTCTATTTGTACTTTGACTTTGGTTAAAGTGCATTATGTCACTTTTGGCAAAAGTGAACATTAAATTACCTTTTTGGTGATTTTGAGGGGACATGAGTAGACT
>ML811033.1:89778-104196 GCA_009831015.1 Picea engelmannii
GACTTAAAACTCCTAAGTCAAAGTGAAATTAGAATCATAAAGTAAAGTATGAGGGTAAAAGTCTTCCCCCTTTGTGCTTAGAGACTCATAAGCACATGGGGACCACTTTCCAAGGTACCCAAATCTCAACATAGAGTACGACCTCTTTTCACACCTACTGATTAGGAGTGAGGTTGGGGTTTCGCTTGCCTCTTTTCACACCTACTGATTAGGAGTGAGGTTGGGGTTTCGCTTGCCTCTTTTCACACCTGTGTTGACAGGAGTGAGGCAATGTTCCTTTGCATTGGGAGCATCAGAGTGAGCGTAGCGTGACAGACATGTCAGTATCTTAGATGCGTGTGGAGGATAGGCTAGCCGGGGCTAGCAATTGGTCGCCTTGGAAGGCGAGGATGGTCTTTATCTTAGAGGACCTCGAGCTATGGGACATAGTCGAGGCAGTTGTTCCTGTCATTCCTGTGCCCTCGCCTTGGTGGTAGAGTTCAGGAAAAGGAACAACAAGACAAAGAGGATCATTTGTGATGCTGTGAGAGATCACATTATTCTCCACTTGACTGGGAAGACTTATGCATACGAGATGTGGGCATCTCTATGCAAGTTGTACGAGAGCTCTAATGAGAACCAAAAGTTGGTTCTTTGTGATCGACTGAGGAGCATTCACATGCTCGAGGATGAGTCGGTTACTTCATTCCTTGGTAGATACACCCAGATCAGAGACGAGCTTGGAGCCGTCAGAGAGGTGGTGAACCCTAACTCTTTGGTGAGGACAACTATGAATAGCTTCACCAAGTCTTGGGGTCCCTTCGTACGCGACATTGTTGCCAGGGAGGTTATGCCTGTTGAAATAATGTAACTGCAAAGTGTATTCTGATTATTATTTGATATATTATTCATTGGATCAATCCCCATTGTGGATTGATCATGTTGGCTATTGTAAAAAGACCAAATCCCCTTTTGCGGATTGGTCATAATGTAATTGTAATAGGCAAAAGAAGAAGTTGGCCCCAGAATATATCAAAGAGGTCCCATAATATAATAAAGGTGGTTATAACCACCCAGAAGAAGAAGTCGTCCCTGCCAGTGAAAGGACACTTCTACACGTGCCATATTTGTATAAATAAGGAGGCTAGCGCCTCACTTAGACACACACTCACTTGTTCATTGAGAGACAAGTTTCAGAGCTGCAGTTGGAGAAGAGAGAGAGAGAGAGGCACATCTTTAGGAGAGGACTTTCTGTATTTGTTTGAGTTATCTCTTGGCATTGTATTGGCTATCTATAATAAGGAAGTTTTGCTGGGTTTTCTTCCCCATGGGGGTTTCCCAGGATAAATGATGTGTCTCTTGTGATTGTGTATTTCTCAGTGATCCTATCTTACGCTGTTGTTATTCATTGAAATGCAAAGAACTATAATAATGGCTTAAACATTGAAATGCAAAGAACTATAATAATGGCAAAGAACTATAAGCTGAAGAGAGCATCTTTCACAAGAGAAAAGTGAAAAACGTCACTGTTGCCGTACATGCAAATTAGGGCTTTTTGTTGGTGAGGTATTTCAGCCCTTAAACCATCTAGAAAAGTGTGCCCTCCCTCAAGAATCATTTTGGCACCTTTAGCACACCTTTTCAGTGGCTAGATCTCCCGGAAAGTGAAACCCTAGTTTTACAAAGTACCAGAAGTACCAGAAAACCAGAGTACCAGAAGTACCAGAGTACCAAAGGTACCAGAAAACCAGAAGCACCAGTCCAAAAATCCGCAGATCAAGTTTGGAGGGGTAAAAGCTGGATTTTCAGAAATCTGACTGCACCAGCTTACTTGCCTCAGCCCAGCACATCTATCCCATGGATCATAATTTCAAAATTTGAAGTTTGAAAAATTAGGGTTTTCTCATAAAACCTTAAGTTGCAGTTGCAGTCTCAGAACCAATTGCAGTTGCACTATCAAGTTGCAGTTGCAGCCGTAGTACTAGTTGCAGTCACCCTTGAGTTCTTAAGAGTTGGTGATCATTACTGCTGCTACCAAATGGTGCCTCTATCTGCAAGTGTTGTCAGAGGTATGTACTCACACATGTTTAAAGGGTTAAGTCTTAAAGGGTATTTGCAGGAGAAGGGATCTCTTGCCATAGATCTAGAAAGATCTCAAGATCCAACACATTCAGAAGAATGATGCAACCCAGGTGTGATTATTCTGATATGCATCTATTTGTTATGAAATTATTTTGATCAGTGTTGCATGTTGAAGCTATTTATTAGATGGATTAAAGTAGAGATCATAGAGTTTATTCTCTAACCTAACCTTCTGTCAAGAGAGCATATTGTCCTAGTACAAAAGAAAGGTTGAAGAAAACACTTGTCATCTTGAGTGAAGGAGACTTGGAAAGGAAAGTAGTAGCACACTCATTCTCAAGGACAAGACTCTAGGTTCCAAGAGAAATAGTTTCAGGTTGCCATGGAGGAATGTTTGATCACAACACTATGAGAGTGTTGACCTCATTTTCATATTGTATTCCTTACCTTTAATGTTTGCTTCAGACAAGTTACAAGTGATAGCTCTAAAGGAGCTACTGTGATGATTGTTCGTACTATTGCCTTATATTATCAAAAGGATATTACTCTTGCTTGCTATTTATTCTCTAACCTAACCTTCTGTCAAGAGAGCATATTGTCCTAGTACAAAAGACAGGTTGAAGAAAACACTTGTCATCTTGAGTGAAGGAGACTTGGAAAGGAAAGTAGCAGCACACTCATTCTCAAGGACAAGACTCCAGGTTCCAGGAGAAATAGTTTCAGGTTGCCATGGAGGAATGTTTGATCACAACACTATGAGAGTGTTGACCTCATTTTCATATTGTATTCCTTACCTTTAATGTTTTCTTCAGACAAGTTACAAGTGATAGCTCTAAAGGAGCTATTGTGATGATTGTTCGTGCTATTGCCTTATATTATCAAAAGGATATTACTCTTGCTTGCTGTTTTGTTGACCTTGTTCCAGGTCATAGGTAATAACCATGAGGAAGCTATAGTGAAGATTGTAGAAAGAAACGTACTAAAGGAGAAACCTTAAAAAGAAGCAATCATCATTGGAAAAGAAGAAGGTGGCTTGTATAAGCTAAGGGGTCACTCAGAAGCTGCCATGGCCCACGCCATTGAAAACCCATGTGAACTTTGGCATAGAAGATTAGCTCACATTAACTACAAGGCGCTACCATACATATGCAAAGCGGTCACAGGTTTACCAGAACTCAAGGTTGACCATGAAGGCGTGTGCAATGGATGTGCACAAGGGAAGAACATCAAGAACCCTTTTCCGAAGAGAGACATCAAAGCAAAAGGAGTCTTAGAACTCATTCATTTAGATGTATGTGGCCCAATGCCATCGTCCTCCATTAGTGGGTATGTATACTATGTATCATTTATTGATGATTATTCTCGTAAAACTTGGGTGTATTTTTTGAAATCTAAAGATGAAGTGTTCAACAAGTTCAAGGAATTCAAAGCATTGATAGAGAATCTTTGTGAAAGAAAGATCAAGATACTCAGGTCAGATAATGGAGGAGAATACACCTCAAAAGAGTTTGTGAACTTTTGCAAAGATGTTGGGATCAAGAGGGAACTCACTACTCCCTATAATCCTGAACAAAACGGTGTAGCTGAAAGGAAGAACATAACGATAATGGAAGTCGTGAAGACCATGATCCACGATCAAGATCTTCCTATGTGCTTATGGGCAGAAGCAACAATGATAGTCGTATATGTGCAAAACCGATTGTCCCATAGTGCACTTGGGTTCAAGACCTCGGAAGAGATGTTCATCGGAAAGAAACTAGAGGTAAGCCATCTCAAAATATTTGGCTGCCCAATATTTATACATATTCCGAAAGAGAGAAGAAACAAGCTGGACCCTTCAGGAAAGAAGGGAATATTTGTGGGATACTGTGAGGTCTCCAAGGCCTTTAGAATTTATATACCAGGTCACCATCACTATGAGATCAGCAGGGATGTGACCTTCGATGAAGATGCAACGCTCAAGAAATCGAGAAGATGCTAGCTTGAAGAAGTATATGAGGAGGAACCCGTAATCCCCAGAATTGCAGAATTAGTGAGGGAGGTTCCTAGAGCTGCAGAACCAGTGAGGGAAGTCATAACTTCCCCTAATGAGGAAATTCTAGAAGATCATGACACAGTAGAATTTCAAGAACCTCCTCAGATGACAATCTTCCATAAAAGAAATCCTGCTTGGGCTAGAGAGCTCATTCAAGATGGAGAGAAGTATGGTGTTCCCGAAGGAACCACGAGACGGGTGAAGAGACCAAAGCCATTCTCTAGTTATACAGCCTTGATGTGTGATCTCCTAGAAAATGAGCCTACCTGTTTTGAAGAAGCCATTCAGAGGAAAGAATGGGCAGACGCCATGACAGAGGAATACCAATCCATAATAAAGAATGATGTGTGAGAAACAATTCCCAGACCAAAGAGTAAGGACGTGGTATCTTCCAAATGGCTCTTCAAAATAAAACATGCTGCTGATGGAATTATTGAGAAGTATATAGCAAGATTTGTCGCTCGTGGCTTTTCTCAAAAGGAAGGCATTGATTATGAAGAGACATTTGCTCCTGTAGTCAGATACACTTCAATTAGAACCATCATAGCCCTTGCAGCTAAGATGAAGTGGAAGTTACACCAGATGGACGTAAAGACAGCTTTCCTAAATGGTGTCATCGAAGAGGAAGTGTATATAGAGCAACCTCAAGGATTTGAAGTTGAAAACATGAAGTCTCATGTTTGCAAGCTGAAGAAAGCCTTTTACAAATTGAAGCAAACCCCTAGAGCTTGGTATGGCCATATAGACAGTTTCCTGACAAGCTTGGGCTTTACCAAGAATAAAGCAAACTCTAACCTCTACTTCAAAGTTATGAACGATGAGTCAGTAATATTGTTGCTATATGTGGATGACTTATTCTTAACTGGAGAAGAAAAGCTCATCACCGAATGTAAGAAGAGACTCGCCTCAGAATTTGAGATGAAAGACCTTGGCCTAATGCATTATTTCTTAGGTCTTAAGGTATGGCAGAGTCCAGAGAGGATCTTCCTTAACCGAGGGAAGTATGCAGTCGAAATCTTGAAGAGATTCGACTGTTAGAGTGCAAGTCCATGAATACACCCATGGAAGCGAAGCTAAAGCTGCTGATCAACACTTCGTCAGAATTGATTGATGCCACGCTATATAGACAGATCATTGGATCGCTGATGTACCTGACGAACACCAGACCAGATATTTGTTTTGCCGTGAACACCTTGAGTCAGTTTCTGGTAGAACCCAGACATGTTCACCTAGTGGCTGCAAAACATGTGATGAGGTACCTTAAGGGTACATTAGATTGTGGTCTCAGTTATGATGGAGATCATGATTTCACATTGAGTGGGTACACTGATTCCGATTGGGCAGGAAGTGTTTTAGACAGGAAAAACATTTCAGGATGCTGTTTCAGTTTGGGATCAGCCATGATCTCATGGCAGAGTAGGAAGCAATCCAACATTGCTCTTAGCATAGCGGAAGCATAATACATTGCTATGTGTTCTGCCAGCTGCGAAGCTATATGGCTTCGAAAGTTGTTGACCGGTCTATTTGACCTAGAGAGGAGCCATAAAGCTCCAGTACGTTAGCACATATGAACATGTTGCTGATGTGTTGACTAAGCCTCTATCTCGTCTAAAGTTTGAGCACTTTCGAGATAAGCTTGGTGTAGTCCGAAAGGACTTTCCTCGAAAGGGGGAGTAGTTGCTGTGATGAGACATCTCTTGCTTCCGGCTTGACAGCTATGACGTAAAGCAAGACGATGTGATGTGACTAGTACTGTGCTTCCGGCTTGACAGCTGTGATGTAAAGCCAGTCTAGTGTCTTGCTTCCAGCTTGATTGCTGTGACGTAAAGCAAGACGATGAGATGAGACTAGTACTGTGCTTCCGGCTTGATAGCTGTGACGTAAAGCCAGTCTAGTATCTTGCTTCTAGCTTGATTGCTGTGACATAAAGCAAGACGATGAGATGAGACTAGTACTGTGCTTCTGGTTTGACAACTATGACGTAAAGCCAGTCTAGTATCTTGCTTCCAGCTTTATTGCTGTGACGTAAAGCAAGACGATGAGATGAGACTAGTATCTTGCTTCCATCTTGATAGCTGTGACATGAAGCAAGACGATGAAGACTAACACTGTGCTTCCGGCTTGATAGCTGTGACGTAAAGCCAGTCTAGTATCTTGCTTCCAGCTTGATAGTTGCGATGTAAAGCAAGACGAGCACTGTGCTTCCAGCCTTACAGCTGTGACGTAAAGCCAGTCCAATATTATGATGATGAGCCAACCTCGTGCTGTGATGATGATGTATTAGTTTTATACTAATTCATATTGATGGAGATGATGATTGCATTCCTTTGAGAATGACGATGCTGTCGATGAAGAAAACTTACGATGATTTATAGATATGCTAGTCAGTGTTCCAAGATGATATTGATGATGCTATCCTCCTGATGTTGTTGATGATAAAGGCCTCTCTCTCGTCTATTGCTGCTGTAGAATACCCTTCTTGTTAAGGGGGAGTGTTGAAATAATATAACTGCAAAGTGTATTCTGATTATTATTTGATATATTATTCATTGGATCAATCCCCATTGTGGATTGATCATGTCGACTATTGTAAAAGGACCAAATCCCCTTTTGCAGATTGGTCATAATGTAATTGTAATAGGCAAAAGAAGAAGTTGGCCCTAGAATATATCAAAGAGGCCCCCAAATATAATAAAGGTGGTTATAACCATCGAGAAGAAGAAGTCGGCCCTGCTAGTGAAAGGACACTTCCAGACGTGTCAGATTTGTATAAATAAGGAGGCTAGCGCCTCACTTAGACACACACTCACTTATTCATTGAGAGACAAGTTTCAGAGCTGCAGTTGGAGAAGAGAGAGAGAGAGGCGCACCTTTAGGAGAGGACTTTCTGTATTTGTTTGAGTTATCTCTTGGCATTGTATTGGCTATCTATAATAAGGAAGCTTTGCTGGGTTTTCTTCCCCATGAGGGTTTCCCAGGATAAATGATGTGTCTCTTGTGATTGTGTATTTCTCAGTGATCCTATCTTATACTGTTGTTATTCATTGAAATGCAAAGAACTATAATAATGGCTTAAACATTAACAATGCCTACATGGGAGAGGATGTAGGATGACTTCGTCCAGGAGGAGATTAGGCTTGCAGACGAAGCTTCTGGACAACAACAACAACAACAACAACAGTCAGTTCCGGGTGATGAGGACCTTGCTCTTTGGACAAAGGGCAAGAAGAAGACCGACCGTGTTGGTCGGCAGGGTCCCAAGTTTGGGGCCCCACCATTGGGAGGAGAGAGTAGCAACAACAATGGGCAGAAGAGAGACATGAGCACAGTGAGATGCTTTTCTTGTGGAGAGATGGGTCACTATGCAGGACAGTGTCCCAAGAAGAAGAAGAAGCAACAACATGTGTCAGCAACGATAACATAGGAGATAGAGTTCAGTGATCAGTTTGCGAGAGAGTGTGCATTCGTGACTACCTTGTCTGCTATTACACCATCCAGCACTAGATGGGGAGACAGAGTTGATGAGGATTGACTAACTCACAACAGTGATTTAGAGGGAGAGCAGTCTCAGTTTCCCTGGACATCTTCAGAGTGGGTGACTGGTCCACCCATGATAGCTACAGTTTCATAGTTGTCGAGTAGACAGAGAGTTGGTGTTACAACTTCAGTGCATCAGAGGTTTATGGGGAGCAGCAGGGCACCACAGAGGCTTGAGCCTCACTTAGCTTCTAAGACGGGCTGATCAAGTTCTGGATCCACTTCAGGTGGAAGTTACTTAGCGAGAGGCGAAGTTGATGACTCTTGGTGAGATACCAAGAGGGGGAGACTCTTGGTGAGATGCCAAGAGTAGGTGGAAATCCTTGGTGGGAGACCAAGGTGGAGATCTTTGATGAGATGCTGAGATCTAGGTGATCTTGGATAGATGGAGAATTAGTGCCATTTATAGATTACGCAGATTGAGTAGATCTGTGACAGATTCCACTTTCAGTGATCAGGGTACAACCATACTCACCGAGTATATGCCAGGAGGCAACCATGTCCATTGCAGGGATGATATTGGTGGTGATGAGCACTTTCCTCGGTAAGAGGGAGTGTTGAGATTTGGGTACCTTGGAAAGTGGTCCCAATGTGCTTATGAGTCTCTAAGCACAAAGGGGGAAGACTATTACCCTTGTACTTTACTTTATGATTCTAATTTCACTTTGACTTAGGAGATTTAAGTCAAAAGTGAAATATGTCACTTAAGTCATAAAGTGACAATTCATTCACAATGTGGATGAATTAATAGACATAACACAACTAAGGAAAATGGGTTTCGTTAGTGAGATTTTTGGATTAGATCTCACCCATTGATTAGACTTAGCTAGATTGGATCTAGGCCATTGATCTATTAGGGCTTGGCCAAAGGAGGCTAAAGTGAGGGTTTAGTGCATTTTGAGATTCATATTCTTCACTTGTGAGTTTTGGAGAAGAGGAGGGGCACATTTCTCAAGGAAAGGAGGGCACACTTGTATGAGAGATGGAGGAGGAAGATCTTGTTGGGTTGAGCTTGCATGGAGAGGCTATCCATGGAGGTTTAGCCATCATTTCCTTGGAGGGCACATGCTACATAGAGAGGAGTGCATCTTCTAGAGGAGGCGCGCATTCTGAGGAGGAGGAGGCTTCATTCATTGTTTTGTTCACTTGAGGAGTAAGAGGAGCAAGAGGATGGGGTCAGTTGCATTGGGAGAGGAGAGCTAGGGCGCATGCTTCCATGGAGAGAGGCATCCAGCTTAGGCCTCAGTTATTTGATGGTGATCACATCTGCTAGGAGGAGGGCACACCAGAGGAGTGGATGCACAACTACCTGGTAGCAGTTTCACTTGGAGGAAGCTAGTTCTAAGTTCTTCTAACAGTTTCAGTGGAGAGGCAACACAGGAGAGCACATTCCTGTGGAGGGATTTCTTCATTGGGTCAAAGAGGAAGGAGAGCGCTTCACTTCAGTGTAGAGAGCAACAAAGGGAGAGGGCACACCCGAGTTTGGGCACATCTCTCTCTGGATCTTGTGGCAAGGTTTGTGAGGACCTTGCTATGTATACAAGTTCCTTTGTATTGTATTACTTGTTGTATCTCATGCTTTGATCATCATTATATAGACATATATCCCAAACTAGTTTTCCCTGGGGGGGTTTTATCCATGGTCACGTTGACCAAAAATACCTGTGTCAAATTTATGCATGCTTAGAAGTGTAGATCAACATTTTAAAGTTAAAGATTTAGAGGTAGTGTTATGTGTTTTAAGTTATATTGCATGTGCTAACATTGAGTAAAGAAAACAGTTGCAGGGGCACCTTAAAAGAGCACTTAACCATCAAAACATTGAGCAAAAGGTTGGATGATTGTTTTCTGTCCTAAAACAACAAAAGAAGACAGCCATACAGTTGAAACTTACAACCATACTAAGGTCAAGGACATACCCTAGGTGGCAGCCTCATAGGACCTCAAAAAATCTACACTCTAGACTTAAACAACACCCAAGTCATATCCACTAGGACAATTACTCTAACTTTGGAAGATATTGAGTGAAAAAACTCGGAAATTATAAATCACTTAGAATAACAAAATATAGTTAACAAGTAAAAAAAACATTCTAGAGTAATGTACTAGTGTCTAAGTCTTAGGTGGTGTTGCCGTCCTTATACACACTTGCAAACGTGATCTAACTCCTGCTCACTTAGTGTGTCCTCGTAGGCACAATGCCTAGGTTCAAAGTCCACGCTGTTACTTTGACTTGAACCTCTTCCGTCTAGGCTAACTCCTAGGGAAGCCAAGGGGGTTAGACCCTAGTTACTAGATCAGATTAAGAATTTAATGTTCTAGGAGTTGGTTTTAATTGGTTAAAAGGTCAGGGGGAATTTAGCCTAAGATGTCAATCAGCAAATGCAAGATGCAACTATCTACGTATGAGAGTCAGATCTTTTCTTAGGGCAACTAAGACTAGTGCCTAAGATTGGGCAATGGGGTCAACTATGTTAGGGGGATGTTCGTTACAAGATAAGTTACAAGGTACTACAATAAGATAGATACAACTAGACACAAAGAATATATCAGATACATAGATTAAGACTAGATACAAGATATACAATATACTAACAAGTTTACTCGCATGTGCAGGAATTAAAGATACTCAAGATAAAGCAATGATCAACACATGAAGCCAAGCATGCTCACAACAGATAGAGTTCCGTTGGACTGCTTTTCAATGGCCAAGAGATACAAATCACTCAAGATCTTTTCGTTGTGCATGTGATTTGGGCAACATGCCCTCTTGTCCTGGTAGGAACCTGCAAAAATCAGCAAGCTATTGCTTGCTGATTTGAGCTGCAACACACTAAAAAAGTCAATGAAATTTCTGTTTTTAGGCAGAAATTTCTTACATATGTATACCAGAAAATTATACGATTTTAGGTGACATGTCTAAGCATGTTAGCTACCAAAATGAAGAATGAGAGAAGGTGAACAATATCATAAATAATTTGGAGTGTAAATGAGAAGTAAGGGTAAATCCGTGCTTGGACTTATCCCAATATCCTCTCCTTGAAGTGTCCTGCAAAGCTTAAACAGAATGTGAGACGAAGATAGATAATGATGGCATATATTAATAATCAAAACTACTTTCAATCATTAGTAAATGCAAATCAAATAAGCTAGCAATTATACAATCACTAAACTTAGTTAAGTAAACTGCTTTACCCAACAATCTACTTATAATCACACAAATATTTAAAACAAAACGATTTCACCTCATATGCATGCAAACTGCCTAGACAAATCTTGAGATCACTGTATCCTCCAAAGCATTTCCTTTTATTATCCAAATGGAAAAAGTTGTAGCAACTAATTGCTACAAGTTCTTCAAGAGCCACACCAATGAAGAAAGGTGACAATAATGATGAGAGAGGAAGAGAATAAGATGGTGAGAAAATAGTAGCATAACAGTGCAATAATGAAAGGTGAAGAATGAGGGAGTGAGAGGTCTCTTAAATAGCTTGAGGAGCTAAGGAGACCCCTCTTGGATTTTCAACAAGTGTCAAACATCCAAGGGACAAGACAACACAAAGACAAAAACGAGCCAATGAGATGACATGATTTTAGGTTGAAGGAAATGGAAAGAGATGAAGTGGAGAGTGATAAAGCAAGGAAAGGATAGGCGCACTTGGCAAGAGAAGGCCCACACATTCATCGATGGAAAATTCCAAATCCAATGCTCGATGTTTCCACTTAAAACGTGATGTTTCTCCTTTCAAGGGAGACGTTTCCACATCCATGTGAGACCTTTCCCACTTATCAGAAGAGAAGGCGTGAATTAAAAGTAGAAAGCGTGAGGTTGGGGTGAAGATGCGTGAGGAAAGTGAGGGTGTGTGGGGGAAAACATGGGAGTGAGGGAGTACGTGTGCCATACACACTCTTAAGTGTGATGTGAGTGGTGGAGAGGGGAGTACGTGGAGGAGAAGGGACCCATGACTCATTTTAAATGAGTTTGCAATTAAATACAATGAAGTGGGGGCGCATTTGCTAAGAGGGGCGTGAGTTTAATGTGAGGTGAGTTTACATGAGGGAAGGGGGACGTAAGGTGAGTGTGGTAGCCACACTCCAAAGGATGTGGATGTGAGTGGATAGGAAGAAGGGCGCACCTCATGAGGGTCCCACACATCATTTACTAAAATCAAACGAGTTGTTAAGTACTCACGTAGGTAAGGGTGTACGTACCCATTAATTGGGAAATAATTAAAATGTAATTTTAATTAGATGGGGGTTTAAAAGGGTAGGAAAGGTATGGGTAGTTTAGGTGGGGCCCTCTCAACATTATTTTCACTTTTACTTCACTTAATTTGGTCTACTATTACAATATTTACATTTTCTCATGTTCTGGGTTTGGCAATTAAAATCGTCGTTTTCCCGAAAAACTCCTAAGTGGACCAAAAAAACCTAGCAAAACTTGTCCGATTGAGTTGAAACTTGGTTCATGGGTTTAGGGGGTCTCAGTAGCTTTCTTTTGAGTATAGATACCCCTATCAAAAATCCCAGGACCTAAGTTTTACATTAATTACCCATAATTAATTAATTAATTAATCAATTAATTAATTTGGAACCTTAAAAAAAACCTAGCTATACCTAACGAAATTCCGCGAAATTTCACGTGTTGTCTTACATGGTCATTTACAACATTCCTAAACACTAGCTACCTAGGAATGACTTCATTAGAACGCCTTGCACCACTTTGGAGGATTTATTGGGTGGGAGTGAAAAACTCAAGGGAGATTAATCCGGCTGGTTAGGCCACATTAACCTCCCGAGGATAAAAAACACTCAGCGAAAGGAACTCTCCTAATGAAGAAACCCTAAGGCAACTGACCTAACGTGATCCATGTAGACCTATTACATTATAAACCCGCGCAGGGGTGCGGTAATCCCGCTTACAAAACTGTGTGCTGGAGGAAAAAATGCCCTGTAGAACCAAAAAGTCTTCGACATGTTTGCATCTGTTGATGCATATCTTCATGGTACATGGAATTGACCCCCTAGTTGAAGAGGCGGTCAACATCTGGCTCCACATGGGGACGTGTGTTCGATCTTCTCACATGGGACGGAGAGCATACGAGAATCCAGCATCTACAAACAGGGGCTCACCAATATCCAACATAAGCATACATATATATCGAATAAATAAAATAAATGCTATAAACGATATTTACATAATGAAATAACTATTGTACAACATCTATAAAAATGAAACCATGATACAAAAATACATCTAAGTACATAATCACATAATAAATGAAAGAATACAAAATTGAAATACAAAAGGAGGTTTAGAGATACGTTACAACCGTCCATGCACTGGATGGAATGAAGCCATAAGTGTCTGAAACATCCTTGTCCAGGATGACTCACAGAAGATCCCCTCCCAAGTTTTATTAACTTGGAAATTTTCGCGAGAAAGAACCAGCCAAGAATCATGCTCCTTCTTCCCTTCAACCAAACACTGGAATATGACAAGCCACGTAAACTCTGAATACTTTGCTGCTCATGACTGTCAAGGTGGGAGGCCAACCAATACTCATAATGATATGACATTGATAAACTGAAGTTGCTTTCCATTTTCCCACTGTTATGTACAAAGTCCTCTTTTGGCTGAGAGGTCGGAAACGAACATGTCAAGGGAACCATGATACTGTTTTCCTCAAGGTTGTCACGGTTCTCCTCCAAAGAGATTGGTTCCACGGGAGGAGGGTGGGGACTTGAATTATCCAGATAATCAACATTTTTAAACTTAAATTCCTTTACCTCCTCAAAGTAAATGACTGACTCATCCATGTATTCATCCAGAATTTCCCCATGAACTTCCTCATCTTTTTCTCTGTCAAGCTCAAGTTCAAGGGGGTCCGGATATTCAATATAAGCTTCTGTAAAGTCATCTTCCATGACCTCCAATTGATCTTCTATGGCCGTAAGTTGTTCATTCATGGTTTCACATTGTTCTTCCTGGGAAAGCTGCACGTTCTTAATTATTTCTTTAAACTCAATGGGATTTGATGGAGCATCAACCTCTATGTCTGAACTGATCGTTTTTATATTTGGAAGATTTTTCCTCCTCCATGTTTCCATAAAACTATCAACCAATTCATTGTGGATTTCATGCTGACTACGCCCAAACAGATTCAAGAAGGCATGCAACAAATCCCGTATGGTCTTGAATGTCTTATCAGGTGAGTGATGAAACCAATCATTTACCCGGTCACCACAAAGAGTAAAGACAAATAATTGCATTAGAACATCCTCATAAATAGGCGGATCACACCATTTCTCGATACACTTAGTGAAAGCCCAGATGTGAGCACCAGCATGATCATGATCATAAAAGTCAAGAATGTTATCAATACCATCTTCAGATATATCATGAGGGTAACCAAGAATTCTTGAAAAATCAATAGGATCAAAAAAACTATCCATTTCTAACTAGACATTTAAACAAAGGCCTAAAGAAAAGGACTGGGACCCAAGCTTACTAAGGATCCGACGAGAAGGGAAACCGACTAACTTCATCCAAAAACTTTTTCAAGTTCAAGGATGAAGCAAAACAAGTCGTAAGTTCCTTCCTGAAGAATACTTTGTCAAATTATTTTTTAAAATGGAGTCCCCAGATGACCAGGTTTATTAACAAACAAGAGCGTCAGACAAAGTAAAAACAAGAAGGAAAGCAAAAGTTAGATTGTTAAGTTGGAACACGAATTGGATAAAGTGAGTGCTTCTTCTCCAAGAATTTCAAGCAGCCCACAAGG